>APFE031502576.1:116047-192120 GCA_000404065.3 Pinus taeda | reverse complement strand
CTAGCCCTACGAGGTATGAGAAGGCTCTCTCGGGTTAGATTCGGTAGATCTTTCAATATGATAAGCTGACCAATTAGGATCAAAGATATTAGGCTAGTAAATTGATAAGAGGGTTAATTTAAAGATTTTTGGGTTTTTGGTGGCAATTGGAGGGAGTGCAATTCAGGGTGCGGGGATTGAGCACAGTTTTTGCAGGGGGATCTTTGGGGCAAGGTAGGAGTGAGCGCTGATGCCTTAATCTGAGATGGATGATCAGGGATAATAGAGAAGGAGCTAAAGAGGGAAAACAACCATTTGAATCCTCTCTAGATAGCAGAAAACATAAATTTTGAACAAACTAAAAAGCTGAGCATGTCAAAGCATGTATTCAAACTTTACCACTTCATCTGTTCAAATAGAAGCAAAAGAGAGATGTAGAATACATAAACAAACTTACAATAACATGTAGAGAACACACCATCAACACTACAATCCACAAGAATCCACAAGGATGTCTGCAAAACCCTGGCCTTCTTCCTCTTGAAATTGCAAAGATAGATGTACAATATACAATGAAACTTTCTCCCACAAGAGTCCAACCTTCCAACCTCTCAAAATGACTAAGAAAACACATAATATAGGCAAGCTAACCTCTTCCCTTGCCTCTAGGGGTCGAGCTCATCCTTCTAGGAGCAGTTTGAACTAATTCCAAACTAAGCACTAGATAATAGGCAGCTCAACAACTTGCCTCTATTACTTAGCTAACTGATTCATGCATTAATTATTCACTTTTTACATCAAGGAAGCTTCTAGAAGGGTAAAGAGAGGTAAAATCTATCAAAGTGCCATGAAAATATTACATTTATCCATGATTTACAATTAAAAATGGTCAACCATAGTCAAAACAGTGTTTTTTGACCAAAACGGTCGATTCTGGCAAAGTTTGCTCTCATGTCGCGCCCCCTGTCTCTCGTGCCGCGCCCTTTTCTGCAACTTTTGAGTGGGTTCCACTGGTCCAAATCAGGTGCAAGATGGCTCATTGGAAAGCTTGGTCTGTCTACTTTCCATCCCAAGTGGAATTTCTGAATTTGGAGTTGTTTTGCCCCCTCAAAAACCATTTCTCCCAAGGTCACTTTCTGCAACTCAAAAAGTGGGCAGAAAGTCATTTTTTTGATGTATTTTGAGCTTTTGGAGGCTCAAATCTCAAAATTAGGCTTCTCCCAAGTATTGGTAATTTTTCTCTTTGCATGCCCTTTCCAAAAATGCCAAGTTTTCAAAATTCCGAGCAGTCCTCCAAAATAGTTGCGCTTGGAGCGCGGTGTTTCAAATGGCCAAAACCTGTAAATTGCACAAAAAATTCACAAATGACAAAATTTTCTCCAAATTTCTTGAAATTTGGGCTGGGAGTCCCCAATCAATTACTATTCTCAGTCAAATAAGCTTTGGCCAAAATTTGGAGTGGATTGGGCGTTTTCCTTCGTTTTTGTGTTTTGGCCAACCGTCCTTGGAGCACCTTCGTTCTCGCCGGTATTTTTGACATTTCTTTAAAACCATGACACCTGTACAAAAAGTGAAAGAGTTTTTTCTTCTTTGGCATGTTGTGGACAAAAACCTCTCTCATTTTTCCAAAATTCATCTTTAATTACTCTGAAACATCATTTGAGTGAAACTTGCCCCGATGTGTGAAACAAGGAATTTTGTCGAAATGAAGCGAAATGAAGGGAATAGGGGGCTTCTAAATTCTTGGGGAAATTTTTTGGAGTGGGGAGGGATGTTAGGAAGCAGGGGAAAGTGAAATCTCAGAGATTGAGTAAGGGGAAGGGGTCCAAAAGGGCAAAACACAGGCCAAACCTAGAAAATTGCCAGGTTGTAGCTAGAAACTAGGGTTTGTGCAAAAATGAGGAATTTGGCGGATCTAAGGGATGGGAGGTGTTTGATAAGGTACATTAAGGATAGGGGAAGGTGTATGAACATCAGGAAACAAGTTTTGCCATTGATTTTACCATGCAAGAAAAATTGGCTTCAAAACCCTAGGAGAGGGAAATGAACTTGCTAAGGCACAACTGAAGCATGAACAAGGTGTAACATGACCCAATGGAATCTAATATGATGATGACAACCCTCTGAATGATGATAGACTCAGCTGAATGATGACATAGCCCGCCATTTGGACAACTTTAGAAGGAGTGAAAGCAAACCCTAGACCTAATGCATAGTGACCAAATTTTGCTTGAAGACTCACTGAAATGACAAAATTTGACCTTGACACTTCAAAATCACTTTGTAAGAGCATATTTGATCACTGGAGGAAGGCTGCAAAGACTGACACTAATACATTCTTTGCAAATGTTTTTGATAAAATTATGGACCCTTCTCTAAATGCATGAGAAGGGTATAAATACTATTCCAACTAAGTATGCAAAAATAGATTATATAAAATTTGAGGAGGTTTCAAACAAACTTCTCCTACATAGGTAACTAACTCCAAAAATAAACATAGATCAACTAAACAGAAATAAGAGGATGACTTGCTGTTTGCCATCTTGTCCTTTAAATCACAAATATCGATCATCGGTTGAATTTGAGGAGGTAGCCCGAAATGAGATTTGAGCTGTCTTGTAAAGATTGCATCGGCAAGAGGTGACAACATCCTTTGAGTCGCATGGAGGGAACAATTGAGGGTCATGATCTGGCTATGTGGCTTGACCAAAAACCGCCAATATGACTCCTAGTCGGTTGTAGTCAGTTTCATAATTGCATCTTTGTTTCCCCGCTTTTTCTTGCTAGCCTTTACTCAAAGCAGTTAAGTCAGGCATTTATTTCAAATTACCCCCTTTTATGAGATTGGTAGCGAATAGGGTATGATTTACTGCCTTAATGATGTTCTTTGATACTCCAGCTGCCCTTGTGACTGCCAGATCAACCTGTTTTATCCTAGCATCCCAATCAGTGAAGAGGATGTCTTTGTGAGTTTCCTCAATCTCGGGTAGATTGGCCTTATTTCCCTATTCTGATTCCTGCTATTCAATGAATTCAGAAATTTTGGTGTTTAAATCATTAAACTCCGTTCTCCCATCAATGACTTTGTCTGTGAGATGGTCACTGGTAATCAGGTAGGGAGTGATGTGTGACAACTTCTGGCAAAAATACTCTTGTTGCTTGAATAGAAGAGAATTTACTTCTAAAGCCTCTTTGATGAATTCCTCAGTAGTAGGAACATCCTTGCACTTGTCCAAGGATTGTTGTAATTCCTGGAGTTGCATGTTTTTGGCCAATAAGTTGGCTTCATGGATTATTTTCAAGACTCCCATGTCCTATTGCAATTGTGCGAGTTGCTCGGCTGCCTGCTTGTTTGTGCTTGCTTTTTCTGTCTCGAGCTCTTTTTCGAGCTGTGCAATTCTTTCCTTCCTTTACTTTAGCAGAGTAGACACCTCAGTAGCCTTATCCATAGTGGCCGATATGTATGCTCCTGTGAACTGTGACAATATAGTCAAGTTTTCGATTGTATTGAAAGGCATGTCCTTCTAGACAACATCCATTGGCTCATATCCAGGTGAGAATTCGAGTGCATCTACCCTTCTCCTTTTCCTTTGCCTTCAAACTATAGCCTTGTGGAGAGGGCAATAGAATACATTAGATGGAGCTATCTCTATTACTTTCAGAACAATTTATGATGTGGGAAGAGCATGGATGATTTCAACATGCTGGGATGTTGTTGCTTCTTGATCCATAGGCGTAGACTATTTGCCGACAGACTTGGGCTCTGTATCTTCATGACTTTTCAGAGGAGTCTTGAATTCCTCTGTTTCTTGAGTATTTGGAACTTTGGGGGTGTCTTGCAATTTCTGATTGAGTTGATCCCATTCCTGATCCAAACTAGTGCCTTGGGATTCTGAACTTGTCTCAGTGGACGGAGTGTCCATTACCTGTTTTTCAACTGGCTTCCTGCTGGACTCAGCTATATTCTCTGCATCTTGGACTTTCCTTGTGTCTTTTGTATTTTCAGTGTTTACCTGAGAGTCCTTTTGAGAGCTAGGGGCTCTGCTATCGACAATGTTACTTGGGGTAGGCTTATCCTCGGGCTTTAATAGATGCATTGGAATGACCCGAAGCCTCTCATTCCTGAATTCTTGAGATCTTTGAAAATATTTGGGTTTCAGGTTAGTCTTTGTCCATTCAAGTGCTTGCTCGAAAGAAACTGGTGACTGTAACAAATCCTCAAAGTAATTATCTCCATGATTGTATGCCTTGAGCTTTAGTCCTGTAGTGACATTGTATGCCACTTTGTTTGGATTGAATTGCCTTGTAGGCAAGGTATGAAGCTTGAGGGCTTCCATTTGTGCTGATTCCTTAGTAGCATGAACAAAATTAGCTAAAGTAAAAGAGTCACATTTGATAGGGAAAGTAGGCCATAATGATTTCTTGGCATCTTTAAGAACTTTAGTTAGGCCCTTTCCCACAATCTGGTAGGAGATCTCCCTTGCTAATAGCTTATCAGAAACATATAAGGGAAGGATGTGTGGATCAAAAATGCTACCAAAAACCCTAATCTAGGTGAACCATTCCTCAATGAAATACTTGCCTACATCAAGCAGGTATGTTGCAGCTTCTTGGGAAAACCTAGGGGCTTTCTTATTGAAAATCATTTGGTGTAGGGGCAACATGATAGAATGAAATATCTTGTAGAAGTGAGGTATGTAATGTGATTCCCATATTTGTTTATGAATGAGATGGATTGGGTAAGGATCTTGTATGGTCAATTTCCAACCCATGGTTGGAAATGTCATGCAAAAACATATAACATCCATAATATAATCACAAAAATAGAAGGGAGGTTATCTGAAGATGAGGCTTTCTTTTATCGATATTCAGTAATGGAGGTGGCTAAGTTGCCAGATAGGATAGAAGGTCAATTCATGATATAGGAATTAACACAAGCATTGATTAAGGGAATCCATTCTATTGAAAACTTAGTGTTATTTGGCAGTCCATACAATCTACATAACATTGTTGTTGCATAATTGTAGGGGTTTTCCAAAGAGGCTATTGCATACATACCCGATTTGTCATACTTGAATTTGTTGTCTAACATTCTCCAAGTCTGAATTAACTTGAAGGGGTTTGGATTATTCTTTGCGAAGTTAGCTGCAAATGTGCTATCGTAGATTTCTTGCAAGTCAGGTATGTGATTCACGACCTTCAAGTCTTTTTCCCTGAACGATCCTACAAGCTCCATCCTCGAATTCTTAAACTGCCTATCTTCAATGATAAGGTTTTCGACCACCCATATGATCATGTCTATGTGGGGAAGGATTTTGGCTCTTGCTCCTATCCTATGAAGGAAAGAATAGGAGGCATCCTTGCATTGAGGTCCTGAAGGCTTTGTTGACCTAGTTGTTGCTCTCGTAACAATAATTTTAGGATTCTCATGCTCCAGTCTGTTGTAAATTACTTCCCAAGCGATTGCGCCTCCAGCTGCATCACAAAATGTATCAACAAAGATAAGATCCATCTCTGTATCCTCTGTCTCAACAATGGTCTTCTTACTTTGATTCTGCATCACCTTTCTTAAGGACATGTTTTTTGTCACTTTCCTGAAACAGACAAGATATATCAGCGCAGATGATATCATGTAATTAAGATTAAAATCCTATGTGAAATGACCTTGGATTGTGAGAAATATTTTTATGAGATATTCGATTATAACTACCCATAACCTGGAGAATGATTATCCTCCCTCGGGCTGCTAAACATTTAATAACCTGTCAACTCGTTTGTTCTTATTATTTAAAACGTAATTATTCCACATGCTTTACCTCCTTAATCGCAGATCGTGATCTTTAAAGGGGCACCATGTAACGCTTATCAGATATATCGGGCGAAATGCGATTGCGAAATTCGTAATATCACATTTCACAAATCATTAACATTTGTCCTAAGGCATGTTCAAGTTTTTTGCGAATTGCGAAATGCGATTGCATAGTGACAAGATGAGGTTATCGTAGCGGGAGACCTTTTCGCATATCGCAATTTCATAAAGGAGTGAAAAAGCGAGATATGCTATTTGTGATATAAGTTTCCTCATTAGTTCATTTTGCAAGGTTTTGCAAAGTTTTTCTTTGGAGTTAGACATTATTGTCCCAGGCTTAAAAATTTAAAAAGGGTCCCCATTTATAACTCAAACGCTAGCTATTGTTAGATAAAAATGGGGGGGGGGGGGGGGTTGTTATTTCGTAGTACAACACAAGGATAAGGGGTATATGGGGGGGGCGGGCACATGGAGGGGCTAATCATGGGGAAGGGTTAGGGAATAGGGTAAAGGCTAGAGACTCTATTTATTTCCAAATTTCCTTAAGGTAATCGACATGCTTTTTTTGCCATTAAGTTTGCCTCTGCATTAAGGTTTCATAGTATGTGCCTGGCTTGTGAGTTTTCAAAGGAAGGAGGAATGCTTTGAACACAAATGAGAGTCTAGCTTAGGTGATTGTATTGGGCAAGGGAAGAGTTTCTTAGATGTCTAATAATCAGATAGGAATCACCCATAATTGTGATGTTTTTAGCTTCCCTCTTCTTGACTAGAAGGAGTCCCATATACAAAGTGTAAACTTCTGCTTGATTGTTGGTCTTGCTGCCAAGTCCCTATGCATACTTATCCACTATTATTCCATTATGATTAAAGAGAATTCCCCCTCCTTGCACCCCTAATATATTTGTTTATTACGAACATTTTATAATAATTTAATTACCCTAGTTATTTATTATAATCATTTATTTTTTATTTTATTTATTTCGTAACGACTATTTTCTTGGACCTTTGACCTAATCATTTATTTTTATTTTGTTTTTTCATAACAACTATTTTCTTTGACATTTGACCTAATCATTTATGTATTTGTTTATTTTATGTCGTAATGACTATGTTATTTGACCTTCAAATTAATCATTTTTTTTTTCTAATGACTATTTTCTTTGACCTTTGACCTAATTATTTTTATTTTTAGTAATTTATTTCCTAACAACTATTTTCATTGACCTTTGACCTAATCTTTGTGCTTGTCGGAGTTCGCCCCCTTTTTATTCCTCGTATTGGATCATATTCTATTCATCTAATCGTCTTGAAGATGAACCACATTAGCTGGTTCGAAACACATAAAAAATCTAAAAGATTTATGTGATAGATCGAGAAGAAATATCTATGAATAAATGTGTTGAAAATAATACTGAGAGGGGGGGTGAATCAGTATTATCTAGTCCTTTTAACAATTCTTCCTTATTTATACTTTGAATTACTTTTTCATATCAGTACCATAAAACAATGAGCATGAACAAGAAAAACAGACAGTCACATCAAAGAACACCAGATATAAGGTGGAAACCCAATGTGGGTGAAAACCACCTGCTGCAATATGTCTCTATCTTCTTTCAAATTAGAAACTCCCTTTACAATGGTCTTGTACTGGTGCAGTCCTTTACCAGTACGCAGGCTGCAACCTGCAGAGAGCTACAACTCTCTCTCGTTTTCCAGTATCTCCTGGAAGGGAGCTACAACCCCCTACTTCTTTTCTTTCAAGGACCACTTTTCATAAATTTTCAAACTGGATCCATAAATATCAAATGATCATCAAGTACCAGGAAGTCACCCAGATAACCAGATCCACAATTACAGAAAACTAAACCCAGAACACCTTATGTGGCGTCTCCTGTGGCGCCTCCTGCGGCGTCTCCTGCGGCGCCTCCTGCGGTGCCTCCTGTGGCACCTCCTGCGGCGCCTCCTGCGGCGCCTCCTGCGGCGTCTCCTGCGGCGCCTCCTCACTTCCGCAGCTGCGGCAGTCGAGAGATCACCCTTCACAGATTCTCTTTCCACTTCACTTTCATATAGATCGAGCTTTTGAAACAATAACCCAATATTTCAGATCTTAAGATATTCAACCCAAAAGCATACCCAACCCAAATGATCTCCTTTGCTTTATATAGGCAAGCTCTTCCTCAAATCATGGACCAATACCACGGGCCAAAACCATAACAAACCAATACCATCAACTCAATATTAGGGATCAACACGTCTGTCGAGATGCCATGGTCCAAAAACCATAGGTTCAAATTCCAAGGACTAACTACCATGGACCAAAGGTAAGTTTTCCCACATGAAATAAACTTTTCTCTGCATAAAATTCCGTGAACTTTTCTCCACATGAAATAAACTTTTATAAACTTTTCTCTACATAAATTCCGTGAACTTTTCTCCTGCGTATTTCTTAATTCTCATCATATTGAGAGCCATGCCATGGGTGTTGCCATCAATTACAACATTTGTAACATATAACCATACCAGAAACATAATGCCAACAAAGTGAACTCCTAAAGCGAATCAACTATACCTCAATTCTGAGTATGTTTCCGGTAATGATAAGATGGCACATAAGTCTAAATGTTGTGTTATAGTCGTAAAGAGAAAACTTCTTGGAAGATTTGAATAAAAATACGTGAAGAGGCAGAAATAGATCCTGTCCAAATAAAAGTAGCTACTGAGTACATGAACCAGTGTGATGACACACTGAAGAAGATCATGACACATAAATTTGCCTGGGTATTCAATTAGCATATTTATCCTGTTAAATTAAACATCCCCGACTAATTTTAGATTATCACTCAACCCATGGATTTGGGCACTATACAAATTAAGTTGGATAAGAATCTCTATTCCACCCCAATGGACTTTGTTGAAAATGTAAGATTGATTTTTTCCAATGCAATAAAAGATAATCCTCCCGGTAATGATGTTCATTATATGGTTGGAGAAGATGTTTATAGAAAATCAACTCAAGTTGTTCAGCTTATTCTAACCAAGAAGAAATAGTGTAGTAACAATTTTATAGAAACAAGAAATAAACCGAAGGTGCAAACTGCAAATTTTGCTCCTCTCTTAGATGTACCAAGTCAGCAGAAACCAAAGGTTGAAAAATGCAAGCACCCAATGTCATTCTATGAAAAGAAGAAGCTTAGTCAGGATCTTGAATAGTTAGTTACTAGATGAGATGCATGTACCCATATTACATTCTTAAGGAATCACACTGGTCTAAGTGAGAATGAGGAGGAAATAAAAGTTGATATTGATGCTTTTGATGATGATTCTTTATGGGAGCTGCAGAACCTTGCTTCAAATTGCCTCAAAGAGATAGGAAAACACATCAGAAATGCCTAGGCACCAGCAGATGTTCCTAATCCTGAGGTATGTTGTCCTAGAGTTATGACAATCTTGTATTTTAAATGTAGTTGATAATGTCCATATCGTCATTTGGTTCTTTTCAATATTCACTCATATTCTGTTTGTTTGTCCTTACAAGAGCCAATAAAATTTTCTATAGAAGCTTGTGAATGCTAGGGTTGGATCACAATTGGAGAGTCAACCCACAAAAGTAGTCCAGCATGGTTTACTCTTTATTCTAGTCAGAATTTCAAGTTTGTATTTATTCGTTTAGATGGAATTTCTGCATTTCATTACTGATGTTCATGTTAATCATTTGTACATGTGTAGGTGGTGACCCTAGTGATGAATATGTCGATGTTGGTGGGGATGAGATGTCTGCAACAAACTTCCATAGTGTTTATATTCAGAAAGATACGGAAATAGTTAGCATCAAATGTAGTAGTTCAAGTAGCTCAAGCAGTGATTCTGGATCTTCCTTTTGTGGTATTGTACCATATTATGAAAATTCTTGTTAGGGTTTAGTTTTGGTTTCGTTTATTTACTTGTTTTATCTCTAGCTATTGCTAGAGCCATTTTGAGACTCATTCACCAACCATTGTGGTTATCTGTTCAACATATATAAAATTAGTCGTATATTATGGTATTCAAGACAGTGATGTTGTAAATTGTGTGAAAGTTATTTGTAATGTAATATTTATGGTTAATCCAATTTATCTATGATAATTCTTTTGTGTTAGCTACTTTTTCATCTTCAAGAAGTCAAAGCAATGACTTTAATATTGAATTGAAATAAAATTTTAGAACCTTTGGGAGCCTTCACTATTGCCTACTACTACTACATTTAAATGTATTAGTAGACATATTTAAAACTTTTGTTATGAATTTAGGATGATCATGGTAGTGTCAATTTCTAAAGCTGTACTATTATTATAATTCTAGCTTATTGTGTGCTTTTTATCCCCATTCAGGTTGATTCTTGGCAATTGGAAGTGAGCCCTTTTAAGTACGATTCTCAAGTCCTCGGCCTTGGAACCCATTCTTTAGTTTTACAGAATTGTATGGTTATGTGATTAATACACTAAATGGTCTCTGCCTTTATAGTAACTCATGAGCAACACCAACCTCAGAACAGCCTCAACAAGAATTCTATCATGAAAAAATCTAAAAAGGTATCAGCTAGGACTTCATGCAATATGCTCCCCGATTACCCTTATGCATTGGAGGTCACAGGGGATTCAGATGGAAGGAGGTAGAAGGTTCAATATGTAAAATATGAAATCTTTGGAGCTTCCTCTAGGTCTGATTCTGAGAATGCCTTGGAGGATTCCAGTTCCGTCAAGAGAAGGTATATAAATCTTAATTCTGCAGGCTAGAAAATGGATTCTCTTGGAGTTCCTACTTATGTTATTGCAGTTTTAAGATGTGAAGGAGTGAAAAAATGGAGCTGAGAAATAAACTTAAGTTGGAACTGGACAAGGTGAGATTTGTTGCACATGAAATTGAAGAAATACAACTTACTTCATCTCACAGTGTTCCAACTGTTAGTGATGGACATATTTCAAGGTTGGTGAATAGCCACCTAGGTGGAAATGTTAGAAAAGCATTCATTGGGTTGGGTGTAGTTCAGGCTTCAATATTATGTCGAAAAGCTAATGGTTTTTGCAGACAAACATCATTTGTGAGTGATGGAAGTAATGGTGTCTTACGTTCTCTTGGTAAACAAAAGTGAACTCCTAAGGTGAATAAACTTTATCTCAATTATGAGTATGTTTCTAGTGATGATAGGAAGGCACAGAAGTTTAAAGCTAGTTTTGTATGTGTAAAGCACAGACTTCTTGGAAGATTTGAATCAAAAGATGTGAAGAGGCTGAAATGGATCCTATTCAAAGAAAAACATTTGTTGAGTACATGAACTAGTGTGTTGATACTCTGAGGAAGCTCGACACAACTTTTCCTGGGTATTCAATGAGCTTGTGGATCCAGTTAAATTAAACATCCTTGACTATTTTCGGATTATCACTCAACCCATGGACTGGGCACTATACAAAGTAAGTTGGATAAGGATCTCTATTCCACCCCAATGGAATTTAATCATGATGTAAGATTGACTTTTTCCAATGCAATGAAACATAATCCTCCTGGTAATGATGTTCATTATATGGCAGTTAATATGAGCCAATTATTTGAGGGAAAATGGAAAATTATTGAGCAGAAGTTGGCTAGGGAAGAAATTTATAGAAAATTAACTCAGGATGTTCAACTTATTCCAACCCAGAAGCAACACTGTAGTAACAAAATTACAGAAACAAGAAATAAACCAAAGCTGCAAACTCCAAATTTTTCTCCTCTCTTAGATATACCAAGTTAGCAGAAATCGAAGGTTGGAAAATGCAAGCACCCGATGTCATTTAATGAAAAGAAGAACCTTAAATTGTAAATAATTTACAAATTATCTTCGCCATTGTAAATATATCATTTTGAAACATTATAATATTGTGCAAAGATTGCATCGATCTTAGAAGACACTTGAAGGTACTAGTTCCTTTTCTATTGCCTTACGATGTTTTCTTTGCAAAATCTGGTGAAAATTCTAGTATACACATGTGTAACAAACAAATTGAAGCCATTTCTGGGTGAAAAATGATCATTTATCAAAGTTTTGGCATTGTTTGTTAACAAAATTAAGAATCATAAGGTGAAGCTTAATGATCCCCTACTAAGCTTTGATGCAGCTTTCATTTTTTCACAAATTCTTAAAAACAAAGCATTTCAATGATTAGAATGATATATCACTCTTGCATCTCTATAATTGTTTAAATTTACATTAAATCTACTTTATTCTCATCCAATTTCATAAACAAGTGGCTTAGGAATGGGCTCTCCGTTGTCCCTAATTGTGCCAAATTTACCTAAGATAGATTTTTAGAAAAATAGTATTAGATCCTTCCCTTTAAAGCAAAATTATGAGTGAAATTTGATGATGCATTTGTTATTTGGTCCCACGGTTGTGAGAATTTAATGAAATTTCTAGAATACCTTAAGATTCAATCTCAACACATATAGTTTGCAATAGAATTGGAAGAAAATGTGATGTTTTAAATATAAAAAAAGCTTATGGATTTTTTGGGAACAAGCTATTTAGGAAGAATACTAAAATAGAACAATAATTACATGCCAATTCCCATCACCTTTGGGCACAAAAACTAGGAGTGCTTAAAACCATAGCAACTAAGGTTTGAGAATATTGATGATGAGAATTTGGAAGAGCTTTACGTCTTCACAAAGTTTTTGGTAATAATGGTGGTAGTGAACACCAAGTATCAAAGGAACTTTATAATTGTACTATACAGAAACGTAATCATGACCAATTCCAAAAGCTACTCAATATTTTCCTTCATTGTGTCCAATGAACAACCTATGACATTTCCAAAGTCTTTAAAAAATGGAAAATATATGCCACATTTATACTTGTGACTATAATAAGAACTTTTGTAAGATGCGTAAAAGATATTATTGACCCAAAGTGGAGAGGAGGAGTGTATAAGGTTCTAGTTCCTGTAGAAAATATTACATTGGAAAGAGTGGTTTTTCCATAGGAATTAGGATGAAGGATCATATTGCATACCAAAACCATAACCTTTCTTATTACTAGGTATTAGCTTATCACTAAAAAACCAGAACCCAAGATCGGAATTGAGTATACCAACATTTTGGAAAATATTAGATGTACCAACATTTTGAAAAACAACAAGAATTATTGTCAAGGAAAAATAGAGAGTGGAAGCAATTGGAATTGAGAGACATGTCAACAACATCAGCGAAGATGATAGATGGAATATCACTAAAATTTATACTCCTCATATTCATTACGTAAAAATTTTCTTTACCTTAAATCTTCTTTTAATTTTAATTATAGCTTACCTTTTATGTTAATATATTTTCTTTATTACATTACCACATTCATTCAGATTTATTTTATTTACCTATATATATTGTATTTATAATAAACAATAAATAAATAAATAAATATATAAATAAATAAATATAAATATAATATATATATATATATATATATATATATATTATATATATATATATATATATAATATATAAACGAGTTATTATTTTATTCATGTGCATAACCAATTTTTTCTATGGATTTTTATTGTTTTTTTTTTTAAAGGTTTTCCTTAAATTATTAAAACAATGTTATATATTTTAAATTTAAATTTCTCATTTTCTAATTGGCCCATGGAACTTTGATGGGACATAATAGCCCTGATGGGCTGTATTTTTATTTTCCTATTTTTTAGTGTCTGAAAAATCATTTTAAACTTAAAAAAACGTAATTTTGTATGTGGCTATTCCTTCAGGTTGTTCCCAAAAGTTGTAAGAAAGGGAATACGTCTGAGCTAACCACAGACCAATCTTTTAGACATAGATTCTAGCCAATCTACATCCAGAGAGGGCTCTCTCTTTAAGATTTAGCTTTGTTTATGAAGGTTTTAGGCTAGTTGTGAAGTTCAAGGGTTTTGTTTTGAGTTTGGGTGGTGAGATTCAATAGGACAGAGAGGTAAAACTGAAGAGTTCAGTCCACTGGGAATGATGGAGTCAAAAGAAACAGGCTTTCTGGATTTGGTTTCTAACAGAGGATGGCATCACAGAGCAAGGTAATCAAACCATGGAACAATTAAAGGCTAGAATCAGATGGAGCGGACACTCAAATGGGTGAAGGGCAGTTAAGAGTCCTTCATCATATTCAAAGAGGGAAAGTGAAAGCTTACCGAAAAAGAGCAATTAAGAATTCTTTATCAAATAATCAACGTGAAAGAATCAAGGGAAACAGGAGCAATTAAGAATTCATTGCTTATGCTAATTCTGAAGAAAACATAGAAAATAACAAAGATTGAAGACAGAGTGCAATCAAGCAAATTCTAAATTATTCTTTTTCTTTGCTATTCAGATCATGAAACACAGGTGATATAATAAACATGGAAACTATAAAACATAATATATAAGGGACTTATTGATTTGCAAGTTGATTCAAGAATTTTGTGACAGGTCCACTGCTTCGATTTCTCATCCAGAAAGCTAGACAACATTTTGATCCCAATAGATTTTTATTCCAAAGTTTAGAGTTACAACAAAGTCTAGTGAAATCTACACATACCCAACCTCTTCAAAACTCTAAGGAAGGGGGTATTTATACAACAAAATATGTACAACAGGTATCTCATAAAAGCTCTGAGATAATATCTAAGTTTAACCTAAAGTGTTTTACAAGCAACGTAGAAACATCCAACTTAGGTTGTGCTAGAAGCTGTCTCTTAGGGTTCGGCCCATAGGTGTCTTCTGCAATAACTGTGCGCATCTAATAGTCTTTACTGTGCTTTAACTTTGATCTTCTCTTCTTAGTCGGATCTGATACTCTTTAATACTGATTTGATCTGCCTTTATTTCTCCACTGATACTCTTTAAAGCTTGATCTGATGCTCTTTGACTTGTTGTGTACCTTGTTTTCTTTGTTCATATCTATCAGGTGTTTAGCCCAAAATATCTTCGTATATGTCGGTTTTCTCTTCCAGAAGCTTTGAAAATCCCTCTGTTTGCTTTAAATTGTGATAAACAAGGGAGAGACCTGCAAAATGGTGGGTCGGCAGAGTCTGCAAGCTCGTTGTTGGAGCCTTTCTCAGTCTGGAGGCGGTTAAAACACCGAAAATGTGACCTTGGTCCCTTTTACGCCTGGAGCGCATGGAGGCACTAAAAAAAACATAACAAAATGACCTTTTCATCCTTTTATTAACAAAAAGAATTTTTGGCGGCAATTTTCGATTTCATCAGGAGCGATCACCGTTGGATGAAATGGATGGATGAGGGCCGTTGGATTGCATAAGGGCGGATCAAATGGCTGAGGAGAGATCGCAATATCGTACCGGTGGAAGACAAGGGGTTTGGAGTCTTTATATGTATGTGATTTGCGATTTGTGATCAAATCGCATCGCGGAATCGCATAGTGGAAGGTAAAGGGAAAAGGTTTATACATGCGATAATGCGATATGTGATATGTGATCACGGAATCGCATCGCAGAAGTTTAAAAGGGGGAAAAAAGGAGGTGGCAGGGTGAAAGTGCGATTTGTGATTGCGATTAGATGGCATCGTGGAAGGTTGAATGGGCGAGGTTTTATGGGTTAAAAGCCTAGGGTTTGGTTATTAATTGACGAGATGTTGATTAATTCCTTTGGGTGCAGGGAGGGGGTTCTTAATAAGATTCAAGGAAACTTATTAATTCCCGACAAAACATGTTTATGGTTATATTTCAACCGGGGCGGGGATATATTAAATATTGGTGCCCTTTATACATAATACGTGATTGGGTAATAAAGCGGGATTTACATAATAAAGTAAAAATTTAGTATGGATTTTTGAAGAAATGGAAAGTGCTATGCTATGATGTTAAAAAACTTAGGCAAAAAAGGAGAAAATGTCGTTTATACAAGAAACATGGCCACTTTCCTAACCAAAATTTGGGATTTTACTTAGGCAATTGACGAAATAGAATGGTTGGCTTAGTGATATTGAGCAGATCTTAATATCACTGGGGGAAATTATTAAAAGATTTGGGGAGGAGATGAAGGGGAGTTTGTCATGAAATCTGCCTCGCTTAAGCTGCTCCAAGAGTAATGTCTGCCATAGTACTTTGTGATAGAAGTGTAAGTTAACACACATTTTGAGAGACAAAATTCATCACAAGTCTCATTCTGCAACAGCAATCTACCTACCCAGCCTATTGTTCCTAAAAAAAATCTTCTTTTATTTGGGTGCACTTAGACTGGCAAACCCTTTTCAACTTTTCTTTTCTTTTCATGGCAAGCCTACCTAAGTCTGCACTTATTTCTTCCAAGGGCTCAAATTAAGCAGTTGAGATCCTTTCCTTCTCTACCTATCTACTTATCTACCATGTTTAAATAGTTTGGACAGATTTTATTCTCTATCTCTAAAACAGGAAATTTAAGCATGCACTAGCCAAGATTAAGCTGTTTGGGCTTCATTAATTGTGGCAAAAAGTTTCAACAAGCTGTACATGATGCTTTATTTGCAGAAAATGAAATAGTAGTGGCATTTGGACTTGCACACTTTCCTGGTCTTTTCTTTGGGGTTCATTTCTTTTCTTTTGACCAATTCGTTCTTTTTTCCCTTTGATCTTTCTTTTACGACATACCCCCTTTTCATTTTTTCATTTTTTCATTTTTATTCAAAATATGAAAGCTTTGCAGCATGGAAATGATGAACATATTTGGCATTTCACCAGTCAATCATGAAATATGACACCTATTGGTATAGGAGCATAACACTGGCTCCACTTAGGGATGGCTTTTCCTGGTGAAAAGTTAAGAACAACAGGTTAGATGGCCTTATGTACAATTCTTGCTGCGTTCTGAAATTCTCCTTTGCTGGTTGCTTTATTGTATACATGATAGTACATTTGAGGAGCTTAGGGCCTTCACTTCGGGCTTCAACTGCAACAAGTTACTATACAATCCACCTTTTAAACACATTTTTTCATTTTCTCTTCCTCCTTGAATCCTACTTGAGCACCCCGTCACTTGGGTAGGAACCTACAGCCTTGGTCTTTTGATCAAAATCTTCTTAATTTTCTCCTGCATAACTTGAGATTTGACAAAAAGGTGTTGATCTTTTCATACCAAATTAGTAAATCATCGAGATCTTGGATTCAAAATATTTAAGGATTTATTTTCTAAATTAAAACAAACGGAAATCCTACCTACTTTACTCTAATAAGCTTTGTCACTGCTGGTTAGGTAAAATGAAACAACCAATGAAACCACTTAAGCATTATATAGATTAGTGACTTTTGTTGCTTGTGTTTGATGGTGTTTAAAATTGAGATCTTGCAATCAAATCTGGCTTTTTTAATCTTTGAGAAGATAAGGAAATTTTTGATTTTTGGATTCTCCTTAACTGAAAAATGATCTTCATAAGAATTAGAAGACTGCTGTTCAAATGTGTAAGGAGACATTTCCTCTATATTTTTGGAAGGAAAATAAATAAAACTTAATCTAGAATCATTTCTAAAATATAATATACATTGAAAAATCTTATCAGTGAGAAAGAACATAATGTCTTGGATAACAATCCAAGTCAAAAACCTGATCTTTTCATACAGTTCTTTCAGGTTCATTTCTCCAGTGGATTCTTGATTGTGAAATTGATGTGGAGTCGCCAGGTGGATGATTTTAACCTTTGTGTGTCTTATCCTTGTCCACCATCATAGATCAGATCTAAACCTGTAAAATAATTCTGAAGAAAAGGTTCAGTTTCTTTAGGACACAATTTTTTTTTTGAGATTTTTTTGATTTTTGATTTTTAGTGATTTTTCAAAACAACTTTTATGATTTCTTTAAGAGGCTTTTGATATGAGATTTAAACTTTATTAAAGACTTTATTTGACAAGAGGAACTGATTAGGTATTTGAAACCAACTATTCAAAATATAAACTAGCCCGGAGATAGACTGAAGCAACATTTATTTACTTCTACAATTGCAAAGCAAAAGCAGTTTCAAAGGCTACCTGGCTAACTTCAGGCTCCATCTGTAGTTTATACAGTAAACCATAGAAACAAACAATTATTTAGGCTCCCCAGTGGAGTCGCCAATGATGTTATCACTCAGGTTGTTCCCAAAAGTTGTGAGAAAGGGAATACGGCCAAGGTAACCATAGACCAATCTTTTAGACATAGATTCTAGCCAATCTGCATCCAAAGAGGGCTCTCTATTTAGTATTTATCTTTGTTTATGAAGGTTTTAGGCTAGTTCTGAAGTTCAAGGGTTTTGTTTTGAGTTTGGGTGGTGAGGTTCAATAGGACAGAGAGGTAAAACTGAAGAGTTCAGTCCATTGGGCATGATGGAGTCAAAAGAAATAGGCTTTCTAGATTTGATTTCTAACAGAGGATGACATCACAGAGCAAGGTAGTCAAACCATGGAACAATTAAAGGCTAGAATCAGATGGAGCAGACACTCAAATGGGTGAAGGGCAGTTAAGAATCCTTCATCATATTGAAAGAGGGAAAGTGAAAGCTTACTGACAAAGAGAAATTAAGAATTCTTTATCAAATAATCAACGTGAAAGAATAAGGGGAAATAGGAGAAATTAAGAATTCACTGCTTATGCTAATTCTGAAGAAAAAATATAAAATAACAAAGATTGAAGACATAGTGTAGTCAAGCAAATTCTAAATTATTCTTTTTCTTTGCTATTCAGATCATGAAACACAGGTGATATAATAAACATTGAAACTATAGAACACAAGATATAAGGGGCTTATTGATCCACAGGTTGATTCAAGAATTTTGTGACAGGTCCACTACTTCGATTCCTCATCCAGAAGGCCAGACAACATTTTGATCCCAACAACTTTTTATTCCAAAGTTCAGAGTTACAACAAGGTCTAGTGAAATCTACACATGCCCAACCTCTTCAAAACTCTAAGGAAGGGGGTATTTATACAACAAAATATGTACAAGAGGTATCTCATAAAAGCTCTGAGATAATATCTAAGTTTAACCTAAAGTATCTTACAAGAAAAGTATAAACATCCAACTTAGGCTGTGCTGGAAGCTGGCTCTTAGGGTTCAACCCATAGGTGTCTTCTGCAATAAGTGTGCGCATCTAATAGTCTTTGATGTGCTTTAACTCTTATATGCTCTTCTTAGTCGGCTCTGATACTCTTTAATACTGATTTGATCTGCCTTTATTTATCCACTGATACTCTTTAAAGCTTGATCTGATACTCTTTGACTTGTTGCGTACCCTGTTTTCTTTGTTCATATCTATCAGGTGTTTAGCCCAAAATATCTTTGTATATGTCGGTTCCTCTCTTCTGGAAGCTGTGGAAATCCCTCTGTTTGCTTTAAATTGTGTTAAACAAGGGATTGAACTACAAAATGGTGGGTCGACAGAGTCCTCAAGCTCGTTGTTGGAGCCTTTCTCAATCTGGAGGCGTTGGAAACACCGGAAATGTGACCTCGGTCCCTTTTACACCTGGAGCGCATGGAGGTGCTAAAAAAACATAACAAAATGACCTTTTCATCCTTTTATTAACAAAAAGAAGTTTTGGTGGAAATTTTCAATTTAATCGGGAGTGATCATCGTTGGATGAAATGGATGGATGAGGGCTGTTGGATTGCATAAGGGCAGATCAAATGGCTGACGAGAGATCTGACTATCGCGCCGGTGGAAGACAAGGGGTTTGGAGTCATTATGTGTATGTGATTTGCGATTTATGATCAGATCGCATCGTGGAATCGCATAGTGGAAGGTAAAGGGCGAAGGTTTATACATGCGATAATGCGATATGCGATCGCGGAAGTTTAAAAAGGGGAAAAACGGAGGCGGCAGGGTGAAAGTGCGATTTGTGATTCCGATTAGATCGCATCGCGGAAGGTCGAATGGGCGAGGTTCTATGGGTTAAAAGCCTGGGGTTTGGTTATTAATCGACCAGATGTTGCTTAATTCCTTTGGGTGCGGGGGGGGGGGTTCTTTATAAGTTTCAAGTAAACTTATTAATTCATGACAAAACATGTTTATGGTTATATTTCAACGGGGCAGGGATATATTAAATATTCGGGCCTTTTATACAAAATACGGGATTGGGTAATAAAGCAAGGTTTACATAATAAAGTAAAAAGTTAGTATGGATTTTCGAAGAAATGGAAAGCGCTAAGCTATGATGTTAAAAAACTTAGGCAAAAAGGAGAAAAAGTCATTTATACAAGAAAGATGGCCACTTTCCTAAGCAAAATTTGGGATTTTACTTAGGCAATCGACGAAATGGAATGGGTGGCTTAGTGATATTGAGTAGATCTTAATATTACTGGGGGAAATTAGTAAATGATTTGGGGAGGAGATGAAGGGGAGTTTGTCATGAAATATGCCTCGCTTGAGTTGCTCCAAGAGTAATGTCTGCCATAGTACTTTGTGATAGAAGTGTAAGTTAACACACATTTTGAGAAATATAACCCATCACAAGTCTCATTCTGTAACATCAATCTACCTATCCAGCCTACTGTTCCTAGCATTTTTTCTTCTTTTATTTGGGTGCACTTCGACTGGAAAACCCTTTTCAACTTTTCTTTTCTTTTCATGGAAAGCCTACCTAAGTCTGCACTTATTTCTTCCAAGGGCTCAGATTAAATAGCTAAGCTCCTTTGTTCTCTAGCTATCTACTTATCTGCCAAGTTTAAATAGTTGGGACATATTTTATTCTCTATCTCTAAAACAGGAAATTTGAGCATGAACTAGCCAAGATTAAGCTGTTTGGACTTTCATTAACTGTGGAAAAAATATTCAACAAGCTGTACATGATGCTTTATTTGCAGAAAAAGAAATAGTAGTGGAATTTGAACTTGCACACTTTCCTGGTCTTTTCTTTGGGGTTCATTTCTTTTCTTTTGACCAATTCATTCCTTTTTCCCTTTGATCTTTCTTTTAGGGCATACCCTCTATTCATTTTTTAATTTTTTGATTTTTATTCAAAGTATGAAACCTTTGCAGCATGGAAAGGATGAACATATTTGGCATTTCACCAGTCAATCATGAAATATGACACCTATTGGTATAGCAGCATAACACTTGGAATTAATACTAATCTTCCCAATTATTCCAAAATTAATGGAGTTCTAGGACCCTTATGTAAGAAAGGAGGTGTGGGGACGAAATAATTATGGAAAGGAAGCTTTGATTACAGATATTTCATAGTTGCAAGCAATGGTAAAGTTTGGTTGAAAAGGTTAACTCAATATTATTTGGAATACACTTAGCATACTTGAGAAATTTTTGGGTGCAAGGATATTAATTGTCACCAAACCTTTCATTGTGCTATAAGTTTCCTTTGCAGTGTGGAGGTGTAGAGGAAGCTTTCATTGCATATAGTGTGAAAGTGTGGAAGTTCCTAGTGGAGTGCATTTTTATTTTCCTATTTGTGAGTGTTTGAAAAATTATTTTAAACTAAACAAAGAAAAGGAAAGAAAACCAATTTTGTAAGTATACATTATTTTGGTGAGTTCTCTGACCCTGACACTAACATTGTTAGGCATGAAATTAATACTGCTCTTTGAGATGATGCTACAATTTATGGGGTTCTAGGATTGTTATGTAAGAGAGGGGTTATGGCGGCTAAAAAAATGTGCAGGGGAAACTTTTATTGTGGAGATTTCATAGGTGCAAGCGGTAGTAACCTTTGGTGGAAAAAATACTAACTCAATATTTTTTCAGATAGACTTTGGGTACTTGGGAAATCTTTGGATGCAAGGATATTATTTTGGACCAAACCTTTCACTGTGCTATAAGCTTTCCTTGGAGTGTGAAGGTACGAAGGAAGCGTTCATTGTGCAAAGTGTGGAGATATGAGAGTGCAAATATATAAAAGAAGCCTAAATTTTGTGGGACTTAAATTTCCAAGTATGCAATTGTTCAATACATAATATTGTTGGGTGTTTGCTTCACCTCCATTTAACCTCACTTCTTAATAAAAATTCAGATATGTCATGGCCAATTTCTCTATATCTTCAGTGTTTTAGAGTAACTACTATAACGATTGCGAAGTGTGTGTATCTAAGGGTTTAGAAGTAAAAATGTACAATAATTATTCATATTTTGATGTTGACTATTCGATATATTGTTGGGATTGTTGTAATGACTTATAAAACAGAAGAGAATTGAAATTATTTATTTAAATTTATGTTAATCAAAGACTCAAGGGTTTGGAAGTCTAATTTACTACCAAGGTTTACTTGTAATGAGTTCACTCAAGCTTAATATTATTGATTCAATCTTGGTTCAGACTCAACGAAGCTATCACTAGAAAAAAAAAATTGCACTCAACCTTGATAGTTTACTTCAGACTTGTACGTCATAGTGAGATGGTCATTCATTCCTACCAAGCTTATGTTATAACGTTTCAAACTAACAATCACATGTGATAAAATATGCAAAAAAATATCTCATCATGAAATCAATCTTGAAACCCAACTCATAAGGATGTATCCAATGGTGAAGGGAGAGGAAAAATTTAAGAACTATACTGGTCGTTGAATTGAACAAAAAAGTTTAAACTTTGGTTGCAAAGCCTAACTCCATATTGTTCGAAATAGACTTGACATACTTGGAAAATGATTGAATGCAAGGATATTATTTTTCACCAAATCTTTCATTGTGCTATCAAGATTTCTATGAGTATGGAGGTGCAAAGGAAGATTTCATTGTGTGGACTGCAAAGGTTTCTGTCATTTTAAATTATTTTTTTTCTTAATCACCATTCATTAAAAAAATGAATTCTTAATTAGTGGTGGTCAAACATGATAATAAAATTTTGAAGTCAAAGTTGATTTAATGTATTAATATTACCTTTTATTGTAAATTAATAGCTCATCTTTACAATCATCCATATTTTTTACATAATTTGAATGCTACTTGTTTGAAAAAGAAAAGAAGGAAAGTTAACTGGAATTTAATCCCTTTAAGTAGGATAAATTAAAGAAAAATACTTTGTGAAAAACCATGGGATGTTAGTCTGAAAGCCTCTCATAATTTGATGAAGTCAAAATTTTTAAATAACCTTACATAGCGATAACATAATAGGAAATTACAACCTCTCTTCGATTCTCTTGGAGAACACCTCTTTAGACAATTACAAGACATATATCCATAAAAGTCCATCCTGTTAGTATAAAGTTTACGAATTATATATCGTAAATACAATATTGATAGCCATGAAATGGTACCCATAAAAGGTAGTCCCCTAAATTATTCCAAAGATAATTACATGTACACATTTTCATGAGAGGCTTTTTAAATTAAGGGTAAGAGGACTAATTTTTAATACCAACCTAGATGAATCTTAACTCCCGATACCTTGTGATAGTTAGCATGGATCTAATTTTGTTTAAATTTTATTTATGATTGATTATAAATATATTTGTTAATTTTGGATTTCATATTCTATGTTATTTTATCTTTTTTTTTTTTTTTTATTGGGACATTACATTACAATACAACATCTCTATGACATGGGTGTGGAATCACCTCTCGACACATGAGAAATATCAATTTTTTCTTTTTTAATAATTCAAATTTAAATCTCTTTAAGAAATACTCCTTAATTATTTATAAATGTTTTTCTTATTATTGAAATTTAAAATTATTTGAATCCTTAAAGCTTGATGTTTTTAAGTAACAAACAACAAAGAATACAACACCTATTATCTTACATGTTATATAATAGCTTTAATGTACCAATTTAGATCCATATTAACTTTGGATGTATTAAGTGTCTAGAGGGATCATATCTCTTTTATCTCTAAAAAAGGTATGCATATTAAGAGATTTGACCCCTCTAACATGGTAGATTGAGAATTAAGATAGATATAGACTAGATTGATGATTAATTATAAATATAATTATTAAAATTTTATGTTTTTTACTTATTTGATTGTTAATTTTATGTAATTTTGATAAGTCAAATATGTTTTATCAATTAATTATAAATATTGATTTTTTTATTATTTTTTAATTTATAGTTTTTACTTTTGCGCTGAGAGGCGTTATCCAACCTAGTATGGTAGAGAATGGTGTAATGTTAATGTTTAAAATTTTGACTCCCAAATAACATAAAAAAAAAAAAAAAAAAAAAAAAAAAAAAAAAAAAAAAAAAAAAAAAAAAAAAAAAAAAAAAAAAAAAAAAAGAAGAGAGAAGAAGATTAATGTAATGTAAACATTTTACTCTGTAAAAAAATAAAAATAACCAAAATAAAAAAAAAAACTCTATAAAAATAAAAATAAAAAAGTTCCATGGTATTGACCAATGAGATTAATAACAGAATAAAAACAACTCTATAAAAGAAATGGCATATGGTATTAACCCACGCCATTGAGAAACCATATTATTTTCCTATGGTATCCATGTGATATATAGCCTATTTAAAGGGGGGGATTAAACCAACCTAGACCCACCTTAACTTTGGATCTACCAAGTGTGATTAATCTTTCTCAGGGCTTTGTAGATCCAGAGTTAAGATGAATATTTGTTTTAGTTCGAGCAAGTTGAAATATTTTCATACCTTTCTTCTTTTATATACTATTTAAAAATGTTATACGATTAAATTAAAATAAAAAATTATAAAATATTTTTATTTTGAAATGAGTTATGGTTTTGGACATGTGATATTGATAATTCATGGTATTATCCATGATATTGTAAGAAATATATTATAAATAATAATATTCATGGTAAAATGTGAGTGAACATCCATGGTGAAGAATGTTGTTATATTGGAAGTTTATTGAGTTTTAAATTTTTAATGTGCTTATTAATTAAAATTAAATAAGGTTACAAAATGATTATTTTACACTACTTCATCTCCCCATACCTTTTTTCTTTCACAAAATGTTATAAAATTAAATTAAAATAAAATATTTTAAAAATGTTCACATATAATATTTCTTACATTACATCCAAAACCTACACATATCCCCTACATTAGGCTATAGACCATCGTTCCATGAAATTAGCGTGGTTTTGTTTGATGACTTAATATCTTATTTGATCATTTTAAGAGGGTTTTGTCTCGTTGAAAGGAACTCTCTAGCCTCATATGGAAGACATGTTGTAAGGCTATTTCAATTGTGACCTTATGTTATGTTATTGTAACACCCTCCTCCCACACTTAACCAAGCCTAGTGGTTCACTGAGGTAAATATGTGATTAAGAACTACTATGTTATGAATCAACCTCTATATCACTTTAAGGAAGTGGAATTGACAAAACCAAACCAAATTGACCTTCTTCAGAAGCTATAGGTCCCCTAAGGGCTAAACAACCACTCCAGGTGCCCAACCCTTGATTTAAATTGCTTTTTAACTAAAAAAGACACCCATTCAATCCCATGACAAGCCCTCCATGCAACTGGAACCCTGTAGTCACTCCCATTTCAAGGAATCCTTACAACTATAGACTTTTCCGGATAGTTCTATGCGAGCGAACCTGAATTTTGAGCCACTTTTTCAGGGATAGGACTCAGAAATTTTCCAAAAACTTGATGAAACTCTTAGTAATGATTAATAACAAGAGATAAATGCCTCTAATGCAAAACTTGAACAAGGACATAGCTTGAATCATCCTAACCATAACATACATTCTGTCAAACACATCATCGACAAGTGATGTATAGGTCACATAAACACATCTGAACATAGGGACCTCATACTTATCTGAGAATCATTAAGAATGTCTGATTCCCTCTCATAAGAACTAGAATAACATCTATTAGGCCATACATTCATTATCCATTCATTTACTAATCAAAACATGATGAGAGCCATAATTGTAGATTGTCATAAAAGCGTGTTTAACCAACATATAACCAACAAAATAATAATGATAAAACATCCATTAAAGCCACATAATAATAAGCACATTTACACATAGAATACAATATGAAAGAGATCCTATTAAAATACCAAAATCCAACCAAGTCAGCGACTTCCACATACTACCTGACCATAGATTGGGCTGAACCAAATCTTTCCTTCAGCCAATCACCCTCATGCCATATTCCAAGCATGAATGTGGGACTCAGAAAAATACAAACAAAGGCTTCCCTAGAAATTACCATGTATTCTTTCATTGCTAGATAAGGGATTCTGAGGCCGAAACCCTCATCTATACCGCCAGGCTTTACCTTGTATCCGAACATTACTATTCAATGGATTTCTAGTCCCAAAGTATATGCACTACAAGATTTTATGCAATCCCACCATATAGCGATCAAGGGATCACTAGACCCTAAACAAGCATGGATGCCTCTGAATCCATCCACCTAAACCATGAGGACTTTTCCTGTCTCCACCCTTAGGCTTTACCATGTCTCTTGCCTTTACTAGTCAAGGGATTCCTAGGCCTTTGGAAATTTTTCCTAAGACCATCCCACTCTATTTCAGAATAATCTGATAATCCATCTCATCTAAGTAAAATAATCCCATCATACCATGTCTATCCAGATATGGCAAGGAAAGAATATAAACCATTGTCACACCTAGAAAAACCATGCCAATGACAACAAGAGAAGGAAAAACATGAATGCATGTACCATTCATGCCAAAACTAGCAAGAAAACCATACATGCAACTCAATCCCTGCTTGTAAACCCACTACAACCACTTTATCCAACTCTTCCTTGCCTAATCTTTGCTTTTCTTTTCTTTCTTACAATTCCTTTTCCTTTCTTTCTCCAATTCTAGAGTGCTCCAAGAATGCTCTAAGTGTGGAATAATATGAGAGAGAGAGAGAGAGAATCAAGAGAGAGCTCTAAGACTAATCTCACAAAAGTTGTGAACTGATCATCAGAAGCCTTTTTATCAATTAAGCTTATATTTTCTTCATTTTCCGTAATTTCCCTTCATTTTCCTCCTCACATGCAACCTGCGACCTTTCACCTTCATTTCCTCCTATTTTCCTTTATTATCATAAATAACATGCCAATTAATGCCTCTTTGCATTTTCAATGCCTTTGCAAATTTCCCCTTAGCCATAATAACTAAATGAACACCCACACTAGGATGTTTTTCCCAAAATTCAACTTGGAATATGTGTCCCATGACCTTGGTCTTAGTTTTCCTTTATTAACTTTATTACATCATTTTTTTAACCCGAGGCTCTTATACACCCCTCCCCCTTATGGGAACACCATCCTTGGTGTTCAATGACACCTACAACTAGCAAGGCTACTGAAAACCAAAAGATACTACCCATGGAGCTTTATAACTTAGCTCGATGCAATACTTCCAAGAACAACATGTTGAAAGTAAACCAACATAACCATCATGAAAAACATAACAACATGAAAAACTTGCCACTTATGGTAGCTTTATAACATAACTCATGGTAGTAATTATATTAATATACATATATACATATACCAAAACTACTTTGCCTCAACCGGAGACAAGGAAGGATATATAGCCCACATCTGATCATCCATCTCCCATCTAGATTCATCGGGCTCAAAGTGCTTCCACTACACTTTAACATGCTCAATTGCTTGGTTCCAGATCATGAGCATATTTCTTTGTGAAATACACTGAGGTTCTAGTTGGAATTATCCCGTTTGGCTCCACTTGCAATACAGACAAATCAATCACAAGATCAACATATTTTACACATATTTTAAGCAATAAAAAATGCAAAACATCATGGACTTTCACTTTTAAAGGTAGTGCAAGTCAAAAGGCCATTGCTCCAATCTTCTCAAGATATCGAAAGGCCTGCAATACCGAGTTGCTAGCTTCATACATGAGCCAATATTTAAGGAACTCTTCTTTGACTTGATGAACGAGTACACATGTTCCCCATCCTAAAATTCCTTAAACATCTTGTGTTGATATGCACAACTCTTCTACCTGTCTTTTGTTTCCTTCAGATTCTTCTTGAGAACCTACTTTTTATGTTCCATGTCTACCAACATGTCTAGTCCTATCAATACCCTTTTTACTAGATCACTCCAACTAATTAGAGTATTACATTTTCATCCATACATTTCTAAAAATAGACTCATCCTTAGTGAATCCTGGTACCCATTATTGTAAGCAAACTCAACTAGTGGAATATACTCTTCCCACTTCCATTACTAATGTGTCACATACATTCTTAACATATCCTCTAGTATCTTGTTAACCCTCTCTATTTTTCAATCTTTCTACGAATGATAAGATGTGCTAAAGGCCAACTATGTACCCAATCCTACAAATAACTCCTTCCAAACCCTCAAAGTGAACTTAGAATCCCTGTATTTTACAATCTTCTTTAGCGCATCATGCAAGCTCAATATATCCCTAATGAAGACCTGTCCTACATCACTAGCTCAATACGTAGACTTCGCCGAAATGAAGTGTGCTACCTTTGTCAACTTGTCCACCATAACCATAATTGAATCATGTTGTCTGAATTTCCTTCACAAACATGTAATGAAGTCCATGGAAATCACCTCCCATTTCCACTCTAGAATTAGAATCGGTTGTAGTAGCCCAAGTGCATGCTTACATTCTACTTTTACCTATGGAAATTCCAAACATCTAGCTACAAACACTGCCACTTCCTTCTTCAAATTTAACCAATATTAGAACTTCTTCACCGATTTCAATGTCTTTTGTTATCCAAGATCATTAGAATATGGCTTAGCATGGAATTCCCGCAAGATGAGCTTCTTGAGCTCGCTAGTGTCCAACACATAGATTTTGTCCCTAAATCTGACCGAACCATATGTTTCGAGACAATATTCCATATCTTATTCACCGATACCTTGTTGTAACATGTGCTTAAGCTCCCTATACCTGTTATGCTATTGTACTGCCTATACTGTCCAATATTGTAAATATGTCCCATATGAACTCATAGTTTTTATATGATTTTCCTACATTCTTATGTTAAGACCATATGCAACCTTGTTCTCTCTACCCTTAATGTATCTAATCTCTAAATCAAACCCATTGATCGTGGCCAACTGTCTAAATTTCCTAGAATTTAGATTCGTTTGGTTAAACAAGTACCTGAATCTAGTGTGATCACTCATCAATACAAACCTTCTACCAACAATATACTTCCTCCACATCGACAATGCATGGATGATCATTTCCAACACATGATCATGTTTCACAAATTTCTACTCACGCTCATTTAGTTTCCTTGATTTATAACACACCACCTATCCCTCCTAGATTAGGACTCCACTAAGTCCTCTCTTGCGAGCATATGTACATACCATGAACTCTTTATCCAGATCTGAAATCTTTACAACTAGAGAATTTTTAAATAATTATTTCAACTGCTCAAAACTTGTTGCACATTCCTCTATCCACTCTGATTTCCTTCCTTTCCTTTGTAATGATGTGGTAGGATATGAAATACGTGCGAAGTTCATGGTGAACTTTCTCCTAGTAACCTACTAACCCAATAAATGACCTTAGCTTATTCGCATTCCTAGGACATACCCATTCCAAGATAACCCTTATCTTTTCTAGATCCAGTGCTATGCCTTCCTTGGAAGCAACATGCCCCAAGAAATGTACCTATATTTGAAAGAAACTACATTTGCTAATTTTGGCATACAAAATATTCTCTCATAAAATTCTCAAGGCTAATACAAATTATCCCTTATCATTCCTCCTGTAAGGATGATAATGATGATGACCACAGTACCTGTCAGAATTAGATCTAGAATAGAACGTATGTCTGTCACCTCTCCTATCTGGCATATCTAAGAACCTGTCATCTCTAATCTTGTCATCTCTATCTGACCCATGCCCACCATGAGACCTACTTCCATATGCCCCGTTATTCATGTCCTCCTATCTATTACTAATCCTAACCAGTCCCTATCTCTACAAGTCTGAAAAACTTTGAAGGATGATTGCATTAAGCTTTTCTTGCTTGTCCCCTCCTTAAATGATTCTATCATTATCTACTTTGTAGCTTCTTATTTTTGTTGTAACATCCCTTGGGAAAATTCCATGTAAAAATATATAAATACAACAGATGATGGGACACATATTCCAAACTTAATCGTGGGAAGGACATCCTGGTGGGTGTTCATTTGGTTTTTTATGGTTAAGGAAATTGCCAAAGGAAATGGATAAGGTATTAAAGAGGCAAAAAGATATTTTGGCACATTTATTTATGAAAATAATGGAAATTAGGAGAAAAAGGAGGTGAAAGGTCACAGGTTGCATGTGAGGATGAAAATGAAGGAAAATAATGGAAACTTGGAGAAAATGAGGCAAAAGGTCACAGGTTTCATGTGGGGAGGAAAATGAAGGAAAATAATGTAAATTAGAAGAAAAAGAGGATGAAAGGTCACAGGTTGCATGTGAGGAGGAAAATGAAGGAAAATAATGGAAACTTGGAGGAAAAGGAGGTGAAAGGTTACAGATTTCATGTGAGGAGGAAAATGAGGGAAAATAATGTAAATTAGGAGAAAAAGAGGGTGAAAGGTCACAGGTTGCATGTGAGGAGGAAATTGAAGGAAAATAATGGAAAATGAAGAAAATATAGGCCTCATTAATATAAAGGATTTTAAGGATTAGTTAGCAAGCATCTTCTTTTTAGTGTGAACCTTTTGTCAGTTCAGTATTGGAGCTCTCTCGTTATTCTCTTTCTCATACTCTTGGAGACTTAGAGTTTTCTTGGAGCACTCTTGATGGGTGTAGCATACTTAGATTATTGGAGCAAGAAGGAAAAGGAAGATCAGGAAAGTGCAAGAAGGCATTGGCATGAGCAGCTACATCAAATTTCCTTGCAAGTACTGAGTTGCATGTATGATGAGTTTTCATGGAGAACTCTTGGTGGGTGTAGCACACTTGGATTCTTGGACCAAGAAGGAAAAGCAAGAGCAGGAAAGCGCAGAAAGGCATCAGCATAAACAGCTACATCAAATTTTCTTGTAGGTACCGAGTTGCATGTATGATTTCATCACTATTTTTGGGCATGCATGGCATATGCATGTGGTTTCTTTGTTGTGATTTGTCATTGGCATGGAGGATTACTTGGATCAATAGTGGATTGCCTAGCCTTGCCATTTCTTGGATATCCATGGTGATTGTGGATCTACTTTCATTGTTTTGTTTTGGTTGCTCTCATGTTTCCTTAGCTTGGGTTCAGTTATTAGTCCTGGAAGCCCTGGCTAAACATATCATCTGGAAGCCTTGTAACAACTTTGGTTGAGTTACTTGTCCTGGAAGCCTTGGTTCGACAAATTCTCTCAAAGCCCTTGGTGGGTTGAGTTACTAGTCCTAGAAGCCATGGTTGGACAAATGCTCTGGAAGTCCTGTATAAGTTGTGGGTTGAGTTACTAGTTCTAGAACCCTTGGTTGGAAAAACACTCTGGAAGCCCCAGAAGGCTTCGATGGAGACTAATCTGATGATGGTTTTTTTTGGTGATGTCTAACCATGACGTTGAATCATTGTTTGATGGGTTGAGGTGGATGGATTCTGGTAGCCCTGGACGAGTTTTTATTTATGTTTTCTATGAGATCCCACATTCATGATTCGAATATGGCATGGTGGTGAATGGCTGAAGAGAGATTTGGTTCAACGATTCTATGGTCAGGTGGAACGTGGTAATCTCATCTCTGGTTGGTTCATTGCATTCATTAATGAGAAACCCATTCCCTTGATTTTCATGTGTAAGGGTACTAATGTATTTATGGATTTGATGGTTGATATTTTTATTATATTATGTTCCTATTATGTTGGTTATATGCACATTTACCCTGATGGGTGTTACAAAGTGGTATTTGAGCTTTCGGGTCCAAACACTTGGACTGGATGGGCTCTATCGTAGATGAAATGAAAAACAAAGGGATTAATGAGTACATCCAAATTTATTTTTTTTATATGTTTTTCTATGTAGAGTTTCAGAAGCTAAAAATTTGTCCATATTGAGGGAAAATCTACTAATAATGTCGTTAAAATTTCAGATATTGGTTCACAATACTTTAGGAATTATGATCTAAGGAAAATGACCTTCCTAAATGCACCTTTAAAGAGGCCATGTTGGAATTTTTGCAACACTATATCTTCCGTAGGCTTTCAGAAGCTGAAATTTTGTCCACAATGATAGGACATGCCATTGATTATCTGGTAGAAATTTCAAATATTGGGTTGCAACATTTTAGGAGATATGAGTAGAGGGAGTCAAGCCTTCTGAATTCTCCTAAAATCAAGCCTCAAATAGGTCATGCTGACATTTTTCTTATAACTTTTCTTATGGCCACTCTCAGGAGCTGAAATTTTTTCCACAATAAGGAGAAATCCAATGGATATTTTGACAACAATTTTAGACATTTATTTTCTATATTGTAGGAGATATCATTAGTGGAAGTTGAGCTTTATGGATACTGCTAGAATTGTGCACCAAATAGGATTGTGTTGGTATTTAGTTATAACTTTTCATCTATGAAATCTCAGAAGTTGAATATTGAACCATAGTGAGAAAAAATACCACTGATCATATTATTCAGTTTCCATAACTTGTGCTACTACCTTTTAGGATATATGCATTGAATCATTTGCTATATTAGTTTGCATGCAAAGTGTTTGATGAAATGCTTAAATGGTTCAATGATTAATTGCATACAAATTGTTTGATAAAATGAGCCAAAGAGTATGTTGTTTGTTGTTGGGGATAGTATTGATGTGTAATAGTATTGTTATAGTTGACATATGCTTACTTGTATGCAAATAGTTTGCTATATTAGTTTTCATGTAAAGTGTTTGAAGAAATGCTTACATGCCAATGTAATAGTATAATAGTTGTTTGAAGAAAATGTCAAGTATGGTAATTGTTTGAAGAAAATGTAATTTTTTTTTTTGGATGGGATAGTAATGTAGTATGATTATATAGATGTAGCTTATGTATGCCTATTTTCATTCAAAGAATTTGAAGAGTTGAATGTAAGGAATTTGAAAGGTTGCATGCAAGGAATTTGAAAAGTTTCATGTAAGGAAATCGAAAAGTGGCATGCTTTTAGTTATTATCTTACAAGTGGAATATACTCTTCTTTGATTTGATGAACAAGTACACATGTTCTACATCCTAAAATTCATTAAACATCATGTGCTAATATGCACAACTCTTCTGCCTCTCTTATGTTTCCTTTAGATTCAACCTACCTTTTATGTTCCATGTCTACCAACATGTCTAGTCCTATCAATACCCTTTTTACTATATCACTCCAACTATTTAGAGTATTACATCTTCATCCATACATTTCTAAAAAAGATTCATCCTTAGTGGTTCCTGGTACCCACTATTGTAAGAAAACTCAACTAATGGAATATACTCTTCCCACTTCCATTACTGATGCATCACATACATTATTAACATATTCTCTAGTATCCTATTGACCCTCTATTATTCAATCTTTCTGCTGATGATAAGATGTGTTGAAGACTAACTATGTACCCAATTATACAAATAACTCCTTCCAAACCCTCGAAGTGAACTTAGAATCCTTTTGTTTTACAATCTTCTTTAGAACACCATGCAACCTCACTATATCCCTAATGAAGACCGGTCCTACATCAATACTTGAATACATAGATTTCACTGGAATGAAGTGTTCTACCTTTGTCAACCTGTCCACCACAAACATGATCTAATCAAGTTGTCTATATTTCCTTCACAAACCTGTAATCGAGTCCTTGGAAATCACCTCCCATTTCCACTACAGAATTAGAATCGACTGTAGTAGCCCAAGTGCATGGTTACATTCTACTTTTACCTGTGGAAAATCCAAACATCTAGCTACAAACCCTGCCACTTCCTTATTAAAATTCAACCAATATTAGAACTTCTTCACTGATTGCGATGTCTTTTGTTATCCAAGATCATTAGAATACGGCCTAGCATGGAACACACTCAAGATGAGCTTCTTGAGCTCGCTAGTGTCCAACCCATAGATCTTGTCCTTAAATATGACCGAACCATATGTTCCGAGACAATTTTCCATATCTTATTCACCGATACCCTGTTGTAACATGTGCTTAAGCTCCATATACCTATTATGTTGTTGTACTGCCTATAATATCCAATCTTGTAAATATGTCCCATGTGAACTCATAGTTCTTATATGATTTTCCTACTTTCTTCTATTAAGACAATATGCAACCTTGTTCTCTCTACCCTTAATGTACCTAATCTCTAAATCAAACTCATTGATCATGGCCAATCATTTTACTTTCCTATAATTTATATTTGTTTGGTCAAACAAGTACCTCAATCCAGTGTGATCACTCATCAATACAAACCTTCTGCCATGGATATACTTCCTCCACATCTTCAATGCATAGATGATCGTTTCCAACACAGGATCATGTTTCATATAGTTCTTCTCACGCTCCTTCAATTTCCTTGATTTATAACACACTACCTATCCCTCCTACATTAGGACTCCACTAAGTCCTCTCATGCAAGCATATGTACATACCATGAACTCTTTATCCAGAACTTTAATCTTTACAACTAGAGATTTTTTTCAATAATTATTTCAAATGCTCAAAACTTGTTGAACATTCCTCTGTCCACTCAAATTTCTTTTATTTCCTTTGCAATGATATGTTAGGATACGAAATACATGCAAAGTTCATGATTAACCTCCTCCTAGTATACTATTAACCCAATAAATTACCTTACCTTATTCACATTCTTAGGAACTACCCATTCCATGATATCCCTTATCTTTTCTAGATCCATTACTATGCCTTCCTTAGAAACAACATGGCGCAAGTAATGTACCTCTATCTGAAAGAAACTACATTTGCTAATTTTGGCATACAAAATATTCTCTTGTAGAAATCTCAATACTAATACAAATTATCCCTTGTCATTCCTGCTGTAAGGATGATAGCGATGATGACCATGGTACCTGTTGGAACCAAAACTAGAATAGAACCTATGTTTGTCACCTCTCCTATCTGCCATATCTGAGAACCTTCCATCTCTAATTTTGTAATCCCTATCTGACCCATGCCCACCATGAGACCTACTTCCATATGCCACATTAGTCATGTCCTCCTATTTATGACTAATCTTAAGCGGTCCCTGTCTATGCAAGTATGAAAAAGTATGAAGGATGATTTCATTAAGCTTTTCTTGTTTGTCCTTTGCCTAAATTATTCTATCACTATCTACTTTGCAGCTTCTTATTTCTACTATAACATCCCTTGTGAAAATTCCATGTAAAATTATATAAATACCACATATAATAGGACATGTATTCCAAGCTTAATGGTGGGAAGGACATCTTAGTGGGTGTTTGTTTGGTTTTTTTATGGTTAAGGAAATTGGAAAAGGAGATGGATAAGGTATTAAAGAGGCAAAAAGATATTTTGGCACATTTATGTATGAAAATTATGGAAATTAGGAGAAAAAGGAGGTGAAAGGTCACAGGTTCCATGCGAGGAGGAAAATGAAGGAAAATAATGGAAATTAGGAGAAAAAGGAGGTAAAAGGTCACAGGTTTCATGTGAGGAGGAAAACAAAGGAAAATAATGGAAATTAGGACAAAAAGAGGGTGAAATCTCACATGTTGCTTGTGAGGAGGAAATTGAAGGACAATAATGGAAAATGAAGAAAATAGAGGCCTCATTGATAAAAAGGATTTTAAGGATCGGTTGGCAAGCTTCTTCCTTTTAGTGTGAACCTTTTTTCAGTTCAGTTTTGGAGCTCTCTCATTATTCTCTCTTTCTCATATTCTTGGAGACTTAGAGTTTTGCTTGAAGCATCTTGGTGGGTGTAGCATACTTGGATTCTTGGAGCAAGAAGGAAAAGGAAGATCAAGAAAGTGCAAGAAGGCATCGACATCAGCAGCTACATCAAATTTGCTTGCAGGTATGGAGTTGCATGTATAATGAATTTTCTTGGAGCACTCTTGGCAAGTGTAGCATACTTGGATTCTTGGAGCTAGAAGGAAAAGGAAGAGCAGGAAAGTGCAAGAAGTCATCAACACCAGTAGCTATATCAAATTTCTTGTAGGTAGCAATTGCATGTATGATTTCGTCACTAGTTTTGGGCATGCATGGCATATGTATGTGGTTTCTTGGTTGTGATATGTCATTGGCATGCAGGATTACCTGGACCGATAGTGGATTGCCTAGACTTTCCATTTCCTATATAGCCATCATTATTGTGGATCTAATTTCATTGTTTTGTTTTAGTTAGTTCTCAAGTTTCCTTAGCTTGTGTTGACTTATTAGTCCTGGAAGCCTTGGTTGAACATATGCTCTAGAAGCCCTGTAACAGCTTGGGTTGAGTTACTAGTCCTAGAAGCCCAGGTTGGAAAAATTCTTTGGAAGCCCTTGGTGGGTTGAGTTACTAGTCCTGGAAGCCCTGGTTGGACAAACGTTTTGGAAGCCCTGTATAAGTTGTGGGTTGAGTTACTAGTTCTAGAAGCCTTGGTTGGAAAAATGCTCTGGAAGCCCTGGAAGGTTTCGATGGAGACCAATCTGATGATGGTTGATTTTGGTGATTTCTGACCGTGATGTGGAATCATTGTTTGATGGGTTGAGGTGGATGGCCTCTCATAGCCTTGGATGAGTTTTTATTGATGGTTTTTATGAAATCCCACATTCATGATTCTAGTATGGCATGGGGGTGAATGGATAAAGAGAGATTTGGCTCATCCATCATATGGTTAGGTTGAACATGGTAGTCTCATCTCCGGTTGGTTTATTGCATTCATTAATGAGAAATCCATTCCCTTGATTTTCATATGTAAATATACTAATGTGTTTATGGATTTGATGGCTGATATGTTTGTCATATTTATGTTCCTATTATGTTGTTAAAATTTCAGTTATTGGTTCACAATACTTTATGAATTATGATCTAAGGAAGATGACTTTTTTCAATGCACCTTTAAAGAGGTCATGTTGGAATTTCTGCAATACCTTATCTTTCGTAGGCTTTCAGAAGCTGAAATATTGTTCATATTGATGGGACATGCCATTGATTATATGTTAGAAATTTTGGATATTGGGTCGCAATATTTTAGGAGATATGAGTAGAGGGAGTGGAGCCTTTTGAATGCTCCTAAAATCAAGCCTCAAATAGGTCATGCTGACTTTTTTGTTATAACTTTTATTATGTCAACTCTCAAGTGCTGAAATATTTTCCACAATAAGGGGAAATCCAACTAATATTCTGATAAAAAGTTTAGACACTTATTCGCTATATTGTAGGAAATATGACTAGTGGAAGTCAAGCATTATGGATACTGCTAGAATTGTGCACCAAATAGGATTATGTTGGTATTTTGTTATAACTTTTCATCTATGAAATCTCAGAAGTTGGAAATTGAACCATAGTGATAAAAAAATACCATTGATCATACTATTCAGTTTCCATAACTTGTACTACTACCTTTTAGGATATATGCATTGAATCATTCGCTATATTAGTTTGCATGCAAAGTGTTTGATGAAATGCTTAAATGGTTCAATGATTAATTACATACAAATTGTTTGATAAAATGCCCCAATGAGTATGTTGTTTGTGGTCGAAAAATGCTTACTTGTATGCAAATAGTGTGCTATATTAGTTTGCATGTAAAGCATTTGAAGAAATGCTTACATGGAAATGTAATCGTATAATAGTTGTTTGAAGAAAATGTAAAGTATGGTAATTGTTTGAAGAAAATGTAATTTATTTTTTTTGGACGAGATAGTATTGTACTATGATAATATGGATGTAGCTTATCTATGCCTATTTTCATGCAAAGAATTTGAAGTGTTTCATGTAAGGAATTTGAAAGGTTGCATGCAAGGAATTTGAAAAGTTGCCTGTAAGGAAATGGAGAAGTGGCATGTTTTTAGTTATTATGTTACAAGTGGAATATACTCTTATTCAACTTGATGAACTAGTACACATGTTCCCCATCCTAAAATTCCTTAAACATGTTGTGATGATATGCACAACTCTTCTATCTGTCTTGTGTTTCCTTTAGATTCCTTTTTATAACTTACTTTTTATGTTCCATGTCTACCAACATGTCTATTCCTATAAATACCATTTATACTAGATTACTCCAACTAATTAGAATATTACATCTTCATCCATACATTTCTAACAACATAGTCATCCTTAGTGACTCTTGGTACCCATTCTTGTAAGCAAACTCCTAGTGGAATATACTCTTCCCACTTCCATTACTAATACATCACATAATTTATTAAGATATCCTCCAGTATCCTATTGACCCTCTCTATTTTTCAATATTTTTGCGGATGATAAGATGTGCTGAAGACCAACTATGTACCCAATCCTACAAATAACTCCTTCCAAACCCTCGAAGTGAACTTAGAATCCTTATATTTTACAATCTTCTTTATAACACCATCCAACCTCACTATATCCCTTATCAAGACATGTCCTACATCACTAGATGAGTACGTGGACTTCACTGGAATGAAGTGTGCTACCTTTGTTAACCCGTCCACCACAACCATTATGGAATCATGTTGTCTATATTTCCTTCAAAAGCCTGTAATGAAGTCCATGCAAAATCGACTGTAGTAGCCCAAGTGCATACTTACATTCTACTTTTACTTGTGGAAAATCCAAACATCTAGCTACAAACGTTGCCACTTCCTTCTTCAAATTAAACCAGTATTAGAACTTCTTCACCGATTTCAATATCTTTTGTTATCCCAAATCACTGGAATATGGATTAGCATGGAATTCCCTCAAGATGAGCTTCTTGAGCTCGCTAGTGTCCAACACATATATCTTGCCCTAAATCTGACCAAAGCATATGCTGTGAAACAATATTCCACATCTTATACATTGATACCCTATTGTAACATGTGCTCAAGCTCCCTGTAACTGTTATACTATTGTCCTGCCTATAATGTCTAATCTTGTAAATATGTACCATATGAACTCATAGTTGTTATATGATTTTCCTACGTTCTTCTATTAATACCATATGAAACCTTGTTCTCTCTACCCTTAATGTACCTAATCTCTAAATCAAACTCATTGATCGTGGCCAACCATCTAACTTTCCTAGAATTTAGATTCATTTTGTCAAAAAAGTACCTCAATCCATTGTGATCACTCATCAGTACAAATCTTTTGCCAAGAATATACTTCCTCCATGTCTTCAATGAATGGATGATCGTTTCCAATGCAGGATCATGTTTCACATAGTTATTCTCACACTCATTTAGTTTCCTTGATTTGTAACATACCACCTATCCCTCCTACATTAGGACTCCACTAAGTCCTCTCTTGGAAGCATATGTACATACCATGAACTCTTTATCTAGATCTCCAATCTTTACAACTAGAGAATGTTTCAATAATTATTTCAACTCCTCAAAACTTGTTGCACATTCCTTTGTCCACTCAAATTTGTTTCCTTTCCTTTGAAATGATGTGATAGGATATGAAATACATGCGAAGTTCATGATGAACCTCCTCCTAGTAACCTACTATCCCCATAAATGACCTTACCTTATTCACATTCCTAGGACCTACCCATTCCATGATAGCGCTTATCTTTTCTAGATCCATTGCTATGCCTTCCTTGGAAACAACATGCCCCAGGTAATGTACCTCTATTTTGAAAGAAACTACATTTTCTAAGTTTGACATACAAAAGATTCTCTCATAGGAATCTCAATACTAATACAAATTATCCCTTGGAATTCCTCTTGTAAGGATGATAACGATGATGACCATGGTACCTATTGGAACCAAAACTAGAATAGAACCTATGTCTATCACCTCTCCTATATTGCATATCTGAGAACCTGCCATCTCTAATCATGTCATCCCTATCTGACCCATGCTCACCATGAGACCTAGTTCCATATGCCCCATTAGTCATGTCCTCCTATTGATGACTAATCCTAAGCGATCCATGTCTCTGCAAATCTGAAAAAATCTGAAGGATGATTGTATTAAGCTCTTCTTGTTTTTCCTTTGCCTAAATGATTCTATCATTATCGATTTTTCATCTCCTTATTTATGTTGTAACATCCCTTGTGAAAATTCCATGTAAAAATATATAGATACCACAGAATGGGACATATGTTCCAAGCTTAATGGTGGGAAGGACATCCTAGTGGGTGTTCATTTGGTTTTTTATGGTTATGGAAATTGGAAAAGGAAATGGATAAGTATTAAAGAGGCAAAAACGTATTTTGGCAAATTTATTTATGAAAATAATGGAAATTAGGAGAAAAATGAGGTGAAAGGTCACAGGTTGCATGTGAGGAGGAAAATGAAGGAAAATAACAGAAATTAGGAGAAAAAGGAGGTAAAAGGTCACATGTTGCATGTGAGGAGGAAAATGAAGGAAAATAATGGAAATTAGGAGAAAAAGTGGGTGAAAGGTCACAGGTTGCATGTGAGGAGGAAATTGAAGGAAAATAATGGAAAATGAAGAAAATAGAGGCCTCATTAATAAAAAGGATTTTAAGGATCAGTTGGCAAGCTTCTTCCTTTTAGTGTGAACCTTTTGTCAGTTCAGTTTTGGAGATCTCTCCTTATTCTCTCTCTCTCGTACTCTTGGAGACTTAGAGTTCTTTTGGAGCACTCTTGGTGGGTGTAGCATACTCGGATTCTTGGAGCAAGAAGGAAAGGAAGATCAAGAAAGTGCAAGAAGGAATCAACATCAACAACTACATCAAGTTTGCTTGCAGGAATCGAGTTGCATGTATGATGAGTTTTCTTGGAGCACTCTTGGCGGGTGTAGCATACTTGGATTCTTGGAGAAATAAGGAAAAGGAAGAGCAGGAAAGCGCAAGAATTCATCGACATCAGCAGCTACATCAAATTTTCTTGTAGGTATCAAGTTGTATGTATGATTTCGTCACTATTTTTGGGCATGCATGGCATATGCATGTGCTTTCTTGGTTGTGATTTGTCATTGGTATGGAGGATTACCTAGATTGATAGTGGATTTCCTAGCCTTTCCATTTTATGGATAGCCATGGTGATTGTGGATCTACTTTCAATGTTTATTTTTAGTTAGTTTTGATGTTTCCTTAGCTTGGGTCAAGTTATTAGTCCCTGAAGCCCTGGTTGAACATATGCTCTAGAAGCCCTGTAACAACTTGGGCTGAGTTACTAGTCCTGGAAGCCCTGGTTGGAAAAATGCTCTGGAAGCCCTTGGTGGGTTGAGTTACTAGTCTTGGAAGCCTTGGTTGGACAATCCCTCTAGAAGTCCTGTATAAGTTGTGGGTTGAGTTACTAGTTCTAGAAGCCTTGGTTGGACAAATGCTCTGGAAGCCCTAGAAGGCTTCGATGGAGACCTATCTGATGATGGTTGTTTTTAGTGATGTTTGACCATGACGTGGAATCATTGTTTGATGGGTTGAGGTGAATGGCCTCTGGTAGCCCTGGATGATTTTTTATTAATGTGTTCTATGAGATCCCACATTCATGATTCAAATATGCAATGAGGGTGAATAACTGAAGAGAGATTTGGCTCAGTCATTCTACGGTCAGGTGGAACATGGTAGAATCATAACCAGTTTCAATTTTAGAATGCTCACTTCGATTATAATCATGTTGTTAAAGATGAACATAAATCATGGAATTGAAAAACATGTGCTGTTTGTGGATTACATAACCATACATTTTCTAAGTGTTGAAAAAGAATAGCAACACACAAAAGGAGGAGGCATGAAAGACCCCCTCAACAGCAAGTAAAGAAACATGGGAAGTAGATTTGGAGGAATAAAACCTATTGCATTCATTGCGATAGAAGTGGCCATCAAAGAGACACATGTTGGATCCTCCATCTAGAGCAATGCCTTAAAGACAAAGTGTCAGTGCATGAATCAGGTGAAACAATTATTCAACAAGTAAAATCACCACATGTAGACGACCCATTCACAATGATAACTGAAAAATGGTTTCTAGATATGTTAGCCTATCATGGTCATGCTTTTGTAAATCATTTGTTGCATTTTAAAATGTAAAGGTTATGATGTGTTTCCATCACTTGTTTGAGCAACAATGATGTCTGGTCTTATTTTGAGTTGCATGATAAACTGTGAAAGTGATGTTGTGTTTTCATCACTTATCAAAGAAAAGATAGTGTTTGGCCTTATCTTTGTAAATCATGTGTTGAAATGATGATATGTTTTCCATCACTTGTTGGAGCAACAATGATATGTTGGCCTTGTTTTCATAGTTGGGGTACTGTTTCCATTTTGATGTAAACTTGACCACCAAGTATGTGTTATAAACTCATGGAAAGTATGGGATGCTTGGGTCATTAGTTGGTCATGTAAGTCAAGAATGTAATTTGAAAAACAATATACTACAAGTTGCAGAGGTTGTAGGTGTCAGCTCATCGCTTAAGGCTCCAAAGAACAAAGGTGAAGGAGATGGAAGCGAGACCTTTTAGGATGCTTGCAATGCAGACAAGGTAGAAAAAAATTGCAAATTGTTTTTCATTCTTTTAGAGGACCAAAATCTCCTTGGTGGGGAGGATTGATCCAAGTGGCTCCAGAGACACACAGAAGACAAAGAGGGCTTAGGGAAGCTTGAAAATCAAAGTGATCAGAATGCTTTTGAACCATGATCAAAGCATAGATCTTGTCGTCCTTATGACAATGGTGTGAACGGTTCATTAATTTGAGCTCGTATGAGGGAGAACGAGCAAGTCAAAGTTTTGGTTGACTTTTGCTAATTGGGTAGACTTAATGGAGACACAATTTGGAAGTTTTCCGGTAGACAGAATCTGGACAACTTCGGCCGAATTCTGGGTGAATTTGTGGCTTGTTTAATTTTTCTCCTTTTGTCATTTTTCAAATTTTCAAAAAAGAATAATATTATTTAAAAAATTATAAAAAAATATAAAAAAGTAGGGGTGGCAGGCCACCACCCCACCACCCAACGAATAGTTGATATAAAACAAAATTTTATTTTTGGATGGCTGATGAGCCATGACCCCCATCGGCCTCCCAACCTTGATGCACCATACATCCCAACATAAACGTCCAGTGCCCCACGACTCATAACCGCACACCATAAAAGGTAGCCAAAGCCGGTGGGAGCTGAAAACTTAGCCGAAGGGAGGGTTGGCCCCGCCGACATAGCGGCTCCATGTTTCACACCACTGCAACCACCAAAAATTGTGCATGTACCAACGGCCCCATTAAATGTGCCCAACAAAAAAAATAGCACCCATTCAAATGTGTTATGGAGGGTATCAGGTAGGCTGCCCAATGTGGACACGACCCCCCCAAAACATTCATGTGGTTTTTAAACAAAACAAATTATATATTAAAATGGAGGGGTCGGGGTTTGACCACCCGACCTCCTTCTTACTACTTGAGCATTCATACCAATCTTCCCAAATGGGATTTTTGCAAATTCCACACACCCAAAACATATATAAACCTTTATTTCATTAATGCGCCCATACATGGAGGAGCCAGGAGTGGGCATGGAAACTGAGACACAATTTTTAATTAATTTATTGCATGTGGAACCATGATTGGGTGAAATTCTCAAGAGGGTTAAATTTTTGCAGTGTCCAAATTGGACAAATTTTATGTCGATCTTACACCTCTCAGTGACATGAACCTAATGGCGTAGTCAGTTCCCTGATCTTAGTAGAAAATTTGTAGAGGACCTAGAGGAGGGAAACTTTGAGGAATCTAGGGGGAATCTAAAAGATTCCTTAAGCCCTAGATTTTCACTTTCTCAGAATTCAGAAATTTGACAGTTGATTTTGCATCATTTGATGCCACAAATCTAATGGTGCATTCATATTTTCCATTTTCTCATTTCAATTTTTGGCCACTTTTCTAAGTGGAGTGTAGGTGTCAGCATTCATATACGAGCAGTCATTTCCATGAGATTCAATGCCGCGAGATCATTGGTACGAATAGCTTCAGCAAATTGACATTCTTTTCTTCAGATGGCCCCAGGATGTGAGGTATATGTAGTATGTTCGTGTACTTCTTTTGCTATGAGATACATTATGTTGTATAGATCCTTGTTCGATGTTTGATGTGGAATCTTGTTTTCTTCCTTCATGATTCCTGCTTGAAGACACAGAATCATTTGTGTGATGTACTTGCTGTCATGATTTGTCATGTTTTATTTGAGATCCCTTTGTCGTCATGTGGATGGGATACTCATGTTGCCACCATGTATGTTTGCATTGAGATCCATTTTATGCCATCTTGGTGGGATGCTCACTATCATCATCCATGAGTTTATGTCATACTGATAGGAGTCCTTTTGACTGAGAGTTCCTGTAGCGGAACATCTCTTGGATCCACTCTTGCGTGAGGGCATTTTCCTTATATGATCACAACATCACCTCTTATGTACATCATCACCATTTACAATGCTTATTGCAGTGACCTACACCATCTTGGCATCGGGGCCGGGAGACGTAGTCCCTCCTGGATGAACTCCGTTATCAACGGCTTATGTTTTCATGTGCTGATGATTGTCATGTTATACTTCTTTATAGCATGATTATGTGTTCATTTATGTTCTTTTAAAAATGAAATTTAACATAGCACCAAAGTAAAAGGCCTTGGAAGGGTCCTTTGTCAAATCTATATCTGGATCAATTCGAAATAAATTAAAAAAAATATTAGAAAATTAAAAAAAAAATCCACCTTGCAGCCTAGGTCGATTCCCGGGAATCAAACTAGGCTGCACTCGACCATGGTTGCCCACTTCGTTTAGCCCCATAGCTTGGATGACCTAGGTTGATTTTGGGAATCATCCTAGGTCACCCTGGGGCAATTCCTTTTTGAATTTATTCTTATTTAATTTTTAAATTTATTTTAATTTTTAATTTGATTTTTAATTCTTTAATTTTTTTAAATTTAAATTTTAAATTTATTTTTTGTAAACTTTTAAATATTTTTTTTTAATTTTTAATTATGTGGTTTTTTCTACTTAAAAAAAAAATAATCTTTCGATGTTTTATTTTTTTGAATTATGTCTTTTTTTTAATATTTCCGCCATTTTTAAAAGTTTTTTCATATTTTTTCTATTTTTTTGTTAATTTTTAAATTTTAGAAATTTTTTTAAGGTTTTTTTGTATTTTTTTACATATTTTATATTTGATTCTTTTGTCACGTTTTTTAAATTTTTTTTTAATGTTTTATTACTTGTTATATTTTTAATTTTTTTGTGTTTTATTTTTAATTTTATTTTTTTCAATGTTTGAATTTCATTTTCTTTTGTGTTTTACATTTTTATTTATTATTTTTATTATTTTTTCTTGTAAGGTCGTGTCGATGCCTGACTAGCAACTTGATCCCATTATGCACAATTTGATAGTTGATTTTAAAATTTTCATTATTAATGAATCAAGTCTTCCCCACAATGTGTCAATTTCATGGTTGGTCTTTAAGCTTTCATTACAATGGGTCAATTTCACCTACATTGTGTGTCAATTTGATGGTTGTTTTTTAAAGTTTTGTTGCAATGTATCGAGTTGTCTTATGCTAAAATTTTGAAACCACTATACATTTAGCATTTAAAAAATAAATTACTCTTGTTATAATAACTCTTTCATTCAGGTGTTCACTTTTAAAGTTTTTTTAGTCAATTTTTTCCATAATGTTATGCTTGAAATATTTCGAAAACTTAAAGTTTTTTTGTAGACATAATCTTTGGTTTTAATTCCATGGTTGAAAAATTACCAAGCTTTTAATGGTTTTCTAAGTCATGATATTTTATCTTTAATGCTATGGTTGAAAATAGTTATAAGTATTTTTTCTTTAGCACCATGACTAAAAATTGTTGGAGTTTTAAGGTTTTTCAAAGACGTGATATTTTATATTTAATGTCATTCCCAACAATCATTGGAATTTTAATGTTTTTCAAAGATGTGATATTTTATCTTTAATTTTACGATTGAAAATGTTGGAAATTTAAATTTTTTTAGAGTCACAATATTTTATCTTTAACGTCATTATTAAAGTATGCGGAAACTTTACCCTAGAAAAAAAGATGTTATTCCAACATCAACACTTTTCGTTTTCAGGGTACCTTTTGCGCAAAAAAAATTGGTTTTTATAGCCATTTCGGAAAATGTTAAAAATTTACTCCAAAAAAAGAATTTTTATTCCAGCATCAACACTTTTCGTTTTCAGTCTTTTCATGATTTTTGGGGTTTTTGGGCTAGAGTTTTCATTTTGAGGTAATCGTTCTCGTTTTATTGGTAACTTTGTTAGCTATGAAGTGGACTAGATTAGCTAGTAGGTCGGATTTCATATTATTCAGGATAGATAGGTTGTCATAGTTATTGACACCGAGTCCTAACTATATTCCTTATATTATGGATTGTATGATGATGTTGATCCTTGGTACAAGAGCCCTAGAAAATTGTATGACATTTTGTTAATGTAACAAATTGGGTTACTGAAAAATTATTAAAAGTTGTATATTTATGGACAAGTTGATTTATTGCTATTTGTTCCACTTTGAAAAGTAGTTTGTTGTGACATTTGTATTCGAAGTGTCATAGGTTCTAACACCCTAACCTAGATTCTCCATTGTCGTGGAAAAAAAAAACCATGCAATTGATATTCTAAAAGTTAAGCTTAAAGATTAAATGCAAGTAAAAATATTATTGACAATCCAGTAGACATAAATAATGTATGAGTCTTTGGTATGATATGTAAGTCTGTGTGATGGGTTATATTATGCAAAACATGAATATGTTTTAATATTTTGCATAATATCACCTCCCATCCTCAAGCTCATATCATATGTGGGTGAGAAAAGGGTGCAAGATGATAGTATAATTTTTTTCTTTCATAATATCACTAGCCACTCCCACCCTCATATCACATGACAGTGGTGGTAGGGGGTGAAATTATGCAAACATACGAGAATGGGGTGGGCATGTGAGATTATGCAAACATATGAGAATGGGGTAGGCATGTGAGATTATGAAAACATACGAGGATGAGGTGGAGGTGTGAGATTATGCTAACATATGAGGATGGGATGCAGGTCATATTATGAAAACATATGAAGGTGGAGGTAGCAAGCAATATTATAAATACATTTTTGCATAAAATCACCCTCCACCTCCACTTTCCTATGGGGGTGGGATGTGATATTAGGCAAAACATATTTATAATATTAACTCCCACTCTTAGCCTCATATGTTAATAATATGAGGGTGGGGGCGAGGGATGATATTATGAAAAATATTTACTAATAATTGGTATCAAAGTTCTCTTCTCGCTAATGTGAATTGCGAATCTGAAGGATTGAGCATGCAACTAGAAAGAAAGAGGATGACAGAAATCCATAAGAGGTCTTCTGCAGGATGTCAAAAATGGTAGATTTAATTTATCCAGCCTAAGCAGAAGATGGTAAGAGGAATGGAAGAAAGAAAGAGCAGAGGACGATGCTCCATTTACCCCCTCGTGTGAACATTCTTCAACTTCATCATCTTTTCATCATTCAAATCAAGACATCAGAGAATGATGAATTGAGGATACTTCTACGAGAAGTGAAAGAGAAGAAGAAGAGATTGCAACTTCAGTTACAATCCGGAGAAGAGGCCTTGGAAAAATTCAAGCACAATGAAGGCTTAGTGAAGCCATGGCCACCCATTTTAGAATTGACATCTGAGGTAAAAAATGTTGATCATTCTTCAGTTTCATTTTCACATGACACTATTTCTGTTTGAAAAATGGAGGTACCCATTTCAAGAACTGACATGAGACTCCTTACCAAGATGGGATATAAATGAGGATGACTTGGTGTTAATGGCCAAGGAATGAATCAACCATTTCCAATTATAGGTTGTACAAAGACCTTGATTTGCAGGTTTGGGGTACACTAAAGGAGAGTGTTCGAAGGTGTCAGAAGCTTCCAAGACATTCTTGAAACCATGAAGGAAAGAGAATGATGGGAACACATCAACATCCTCCCATGGTAGTGAACATTGTAAATGGAGAGCTAAGGCCAGCTCTCATCACCAGAATCACAATAGAGACAGTTAAGAGAGATATACACAATCTTATTATTCTAGAGTTTATTTTGACTACAGGCATGTTAATGATGAAAGGAAATCATGGCATATAAAAATATGTAGTTTTTGAGGTTTACATAACCATGTGGTTTCTGAGTGCTAGAAGAGAATGATAACAAGAAAGAGGATGAAGTGTAAAAACCCTTCTCTAAATAAAGGAAGTAATTAAATTAAGTAGTTCTAGAGTAAGAAGACTTTTTGCACTCATTGCAACAGAGGTGGTCATCAAAGAACCACATGTTGGAGGCTCCATCTAGAGGATTGTCTTAAGGAGAAAGCATCCATGCAGAAACCAGTTGGTCAAATTATTGAACAGAAAAATTCATTAGATTCATGGTTGTCCACTTTGTTGAGTAAGAAATGGTTTTACTAGACATGGTAGCTTGTCATGGCTGCATTCTGTAAATCATGTGTTGCAATTTGAGTTGTAAAAGTGATGATGTGATTTCCATCCCTTGTTAAAGAAATGATGATGCTTTGGCCTTTATTGATAATTGGGGTATTTATTTCTATTCTTATGTAAACTTCACCAAAGATTTTATCTTATAAAATCTTGGAAAGTATGGGGATGCTTGGGTCATGGTTGGTTATGTAATTAAGCATGTGATTTGCAAATATTGTACTACAGGTTTGTAGAGGATGCAAGTGTCAGCTAATCACTTATGGATTTGAAGAACAAAGGTGAAGTAGAAGGAAGGGTGACCTGTCAGGATACTTGTAGTGCAAATAATGTAACACAATAGTTGCCGATTATGTTCATACTCTTGCAGGACCAAAATCTCCTCAGGTAGGAGAAATGATCCAAGAGGATCCAAAAGTATAAGTGGCATTGAAAATTGATAAAAATAAATAAAATAAATCAGATGGAAGAAAAATTAGGACTAGATCGTAATAATCGTCACCCTGATTCCAATGGTGTGAATGACACTGAAATTCGAGTTTGTATCATCGAGTTATGGTTGCTCAAAGTTTTGGTCAAACTTGGCTAAGTGGCCAGTTAACGAGGAAACAAATTGACTGAGACCTGGCATACAGAATCCGACCACGAGAACATGTGAATTTTTTGAATAGTTAAAGAACCCAATCACCCTTCTTTTTGAAAAATTTAAAAATGTTTGATTTGCCATTGAAAATTAAAAAAATATAATAATAAGGGTGGCGAGTTGCGACCCATGCCACCCCCACATTTTATTATAAATATAGAATATAAAAAAAAAATCATGTGTTTGGCCAGAACCCCTCCCACCACCAATGAAACCATATATATCAATGTGCCATTTATAATGTGAAGTCACCAGTGTTTGAACTTGCCCCCCGACATCGCTTGGCCTGAATGGGCAACCTCGCAACCACCGAATGTGTCGTTAACTTCCAACCCAGAGTCAACAAAACAATCCATGGTATATTACTAACACCATTCCAAGTTTAAAAATGACAGTTAAAACAAAAACACTAATGCACTTTCCAATTGGGGATCAGTGGGGTTAGTACCCCCAACCACCCACACCAAACTTGTTGCATCCACCATCAGACTAAACAGCCTCACTTTGTTAAACCCACCCAAAAAACTCCATATAAACTGACATAGTTCACTCGATTGGGAGGCTAGTGGAGGACGGTGGAACCAGGAGAAAATCAGTGGTGTAACCATGAGCAGGGGATTTACAAAGATGCAAAAACGATTCCCTTAGAGGGCTATTGATGCCATTGTCAGAATTTGACAAGTTGATAGTAATTTTTGTACATTTTCTCACCAAGAATCTAACCATGTGGTTTATTTATCTACTTGAGCAGCATAAATTCAGGTGCCCATTAGCAAGAAATCTTTGTAGAATCTTGTGGAATCTAAAAAATTCCTTTGGAGGTTGATTTTTGACCAAGGCAGAATGTTGCCAACTTTATAATCAATTTTCACATAATTTCACAGGGAGCACAGTGGTGTGCTTAGAACATTCATCCAAGCAACGCATTTTTCAGCCATCTTCAGGAACGAATCTTTAAGGGAATATTCAAGATTCTTGAGGGTCAAGAATTTGACCGCGTCAGGAAGGGGCACAATTTATAGACATTCGACACAGTTTTGTGCCACGAATTTAGCGTTGGTGTCTGTTTTAGCAGTTGAACTTTGCATTTTTAGGTTGTCCCCGAAAGTGGACGTATATGATGCAGTTATTTCATGCTTTTCTTCTGATTTTCTGAGATTATATTTTTTTTTGAGATCCCTAATTACCATTATGTTGAGGGATACTTATATGCCACATCTTGTGAGATTTTATTAGATTTTCATTCTGAAGGGATACCCATATGAGTGACATTTCTTAAGAACGTCTGGTGGAGAGGCATGTAACTCTAGTTGAGGATAACCATTCTTGTAATAAAAAATAACATACCATGTACATCATCATCATTTGCAGTATTTAATGAAGCAGTCTCCCCACTCTTAACACCAGGGCTGAGAGACATAATCCACACTGGGTGAACTCCATTATCAATATATTTTGTGTTCTCTATTTGATGGTTGTCGTTACAATTCATCTTCTTTATAGTATGCACATGTGTCTTTTCATGCTCTTTTGAATGCAGTCTTGCTAACATCACATAAGTAAAATATCTTGGATAATTCCAATAGCTGAAGAGATCTAGATCAAGTTTAGTATGAAGGACCCTTGTTTCTATTAGATATGTGGAAGGATATGTATTAAGACGTTATTGGGTAAACATATGGCATCTGATTCTCTTTGAGGATGTATTACGATATCCAAGATAAGAGTAGTCGTAGAGGACCGATATTCTTTGAGGATTAGGAATCAAAGACAAGAATAGTCCTGGTGGAACACACCTTGAGAACTCATATGGGGTATGTTCAAAGAGATATAATGATGAGGGTGTCAATACATCATTAGTATCACCAACATTGTGCTCAGATCTTGTAGAGCGATAGAGTTATTATTCAAGGTCTTGCTATGTGACAATGTTGGTTGATATGATGCTATATAAATGGCTTACCAATATTACTCTTCTTATGAGAAATTCTTCAGATTAAGAATGATCATGTACCACTATGAATACCTCCATAGTTAAAATGGAGTGTTGAAAAATTTAACTAGGTTTGGTTTTCACAATGACAAGTGTAATTGTGATTTTATGTAATTGATGAAAAGAAGAAAAATAAAATTATTATTGTAATGCTTGTCTCATGGGTTTCATGAGAAAGGAATTTCATTTTTAGTTTGACTCTGATTGTGAGTCCTTATGATTATTCATAAAGTCAAATTTAGTAAGTGTCATGTATGAAGGACCCTTCTTGGGCATATTACATTTATATATAAGTCAATGAATATGTGAAGTATCCCTCCAAGACGAAGCTCAAGCATTAACCTGAAGTCGACTTCAAAGTGGAATTAATTGTCTCCTCCAATAGTCACGTTGACTCACCTACATGTCAGCTCCTCTAATTACCTTGGGAAAAAACTATAAAAAGTTACCAGCGAGGAAGGAAGATATATTAGATAGGAATTTTATCTTCATTTGGGATTGTTTTGTAAGAAGTAAAGGTTGAGAAGAGGATAAGTCTATTCGAGCAGTGAAGTTTGAAGTATGTTGCAAGAGTGGTGTAGTCCTCCTAAGGAGATGAAGTGGAAGAAGGTTGAAAATCTAAAGCAAGCCAAGGTTGAAGAAGAAGTCGAGAAGGAGGAAGAACCAAATGTTGGACTATCGTTGAAAAAGGAACTTTGTGTCTTGGACTTGGGAGAGGAAAATAGGTCAAGGGTCTTGTTCTTGGTATTCATCAATTGTAATCTTTATAAGAAGAATAATTTCTTCGGTTTTTCCTCTGAAAGAGTGAGATATTTTGGCCTTGGCTGATAGTCAATATTTTTTTTCTCTTGACTCTTTATGGTTTATGCATTGGTATTTGTTTGATAAATAAGGACACCAATAATGTAAGTAAAAGAAGATCCTAACCTAAAGAAGTAAAAATTACTCATAAGCAGTTACCAACATAAGAGAAATCACATAATTACTATGACATTTTTCTCATTCCTCCTTCTCTACTTCTTCAACTATGGATTTCTTCTACTTCAGACCTTCAACCTTCTTCCACTTCACCTCCTTAGGAGGACCATACTTATCCTTGGCTTCCACTACTGCAACAGACTTCGGCCTTCACTGTTGAAATAAACCTCTCCCCTTCTCAACCTTTACTACTTCAATAAACTTCACCTTTCCTCAACCTTCATTTATGCAATATACAAGTCTACAATTTTGTGTCTGTGGAGGTAACTTGGCCCACAACATAATCCCAAATCAACACAAAATACCTCACTACTCTCTCTTTCTTCCTCACTTGTAATTCGGCTCCCTTGATGACCCTCGTACTTCATATCTTGATCGAGTTGTATCACTAAAATTATGTCATCTAAACTTAGATTAGGATTCCTATTTATATAGTTTACCTCTATAATTAGTTGACATGAGTGTATGTGAATCGACATGTCCTTTGGAGGGTTTCTATTATTTCTATTTGGAGCTGACTTGAGGAGACTTTTCTTGGTCTTGGAGGGCTAATGATACTTATCTAATGACATAAAAAATTTAGTATGCTCATGAAGGGTCCTTAATACATGAAATTTATTCAATTTTACTTTATGTCCAATCCTAATGACTCACAATGGGAGCCATACTAAAAATAAAATTCCTTTCTCATTGATGTAGTGGCTATAACCACCCTCCAAAATTTTTCCTTAGCTTCATTTTGGAGCCTCCTTACCAACCTTTCACAGTAGCATGACTTGATTTGTGTTTTTCTTGCACAATGACAACCTGTCCATGAGTGCTTGATGAATCCCCCTTGTCCAGCTGTAGGCTGAGTAGCTCCCTCAAGAAATTTTGCAATTCTGGAGGGAAACCATCCTTCCCTCCAGAAATTGTGCAATTCTGTCTGGCAGCCTGTTGGGCTCTAGAATTGCACAATTCTACAAGTGAGGCTTCATCTAGAAAGTTGCGCAATTCTTCCCATTAGGGTTGCTTGGCCCACGAATTGTGAAATCTTAAGCAATATTCAGCTGCTCTACCCATAAATTGTGCAAATATCCAAGGCAGCCAACCCAGCTCCCTCCTAGAAATGTGCATTTTCTCCCAACAGTTGAGCAGGCTCTTGCATGTGCAGTTGAGTAGTCCGATTCCCTATGGGAATGAGAAAAACTAATTTGCATGGATGGGTTGCTCCTCCCAAGGCAAAATGCAAAGGAATCCCTTGATTCGGGGATCTATTTTCAGTAGTTGGAGGTTACATACAATGACCATCTCAGAAACCTCGTGCCAAGTGTCTCTTTTCCTAGATTTATGGCATGCACGTCACAACCACGATCTTATCAAAACTCATCAACTCGATGTTGTAGAGCTCATTCCTCACATCGACCTTGTAGCTTTGGCATCCCACATTGCATATAGGAATCGTCCGCACATTCAGTTCAGTTGTCTAGGGGTAAGCTCATTGTGCATGACTTGCACTACGTGTCGCATGCATGACATTGTTTTGCACAAACGATAACCGTTGCAGCAACTTACTTCACACACATGCATGCTTTCCCATTTTTTGAATCCTTTTCTTTTTGTTTGCATGAATGATCATTCACTCTTGTTTTCACTCATCTCATCATGGATTCATACTTTTAATGTTCTTAGTTGCTCGTCGGCTAGATTGGGCTGCCTTGGCCTAAACCGTGCCTTGCCTAGCTAGCATTGTGCATTTCTGGAAGTGAAGGCTCTTCCTTCCCTCTAGAAATTGAGCAAATCTAGCCATGCACTAACCTCCAGGCATGCATTGTGAAATTCTTGGAGGAAGTGTCCTATTGGTGCCAGAAACTACACAATGCAATTTTCTGGTTGCATGTCATTGCTAACTGAAATTGCGAATTGCGCAGTTTTAGTCCCTAGTAGGCCAGGCTAGACTGTACATTGTGCACTTCTAGTAGTCAGTCAGCCTCTTGATAGCCTATACTATGCCTTGCACAATCTTGGTAGTCAGTCTCACGACCTCCCGGCGGAAATTATGCTACCTTCATGATTAGTCACACAAGTATGTTGCAAGTAAGTTATCAAGTTCATTTTGGTTTTCAACTGACGGATTGCTTACCATGAGTGTTTCCATGTCTCCAAGTATTGCAGGTGTTCATCTACCTCTCAGCAGCATAGGTACAATGGTTTCCAAGAGAGCAAAGTCGAAGACACCATTTAGAGTACGCTTGGGGATGGAGTTGATCAATTATCTGTGAACTTGGCTACCCACAAAGAAATCAAGTAGTTTATAGACAAGGACATCAAGATATGATGGTAGCAACATCACAACAAGAAACACCATCAATAGCAAGCTCATAGATCCACTTGTGATGAAAGAAACTTTGGAGGCTCAGGCTATGAGGTGACAGTGTGACATGAAGATCGTGCGAAGGTAGATAACAAAATAGAGAAGGAGTTTCATGTGCTCAAGCAACAACTCAAGGAATAAAAAGAGTTGCATAGACAAGAGAATGAGTTGCAGCAGGAATAGGTACATCATGGTGTCCAACATGCACAGATGGATGAAACTGTGCCCATACAAGTTATAGATTCATCCCAGTAGCTAGCATAGAGTAGACATGGTGAATGGTGTTGTTGATCACATGCAAGGGAATTTAGCAGCATGCATGTCATTGTGTGCACACATGTGATTTAAACCATTTGGCACACTCAATAAGGCAAAGACAAGAATAAAATCTGACTGGAGCTGAACATGCAGTTTATCGTTGATGCGCATGACCATCGACACACACTGGAAGATAGGCATGGACACTATGCATCAATGTGTTGTCGGTTCAGTCGAACCCAAGAAGACCATCTGCATGCTAGTAGATGAGTTAGATGTAGGAGCCATACCAATGCACCCGTATGCAATGGAGGCAAGAGTTCGCTTTAGCAAGACTTCACCATGGAGCACATTCACGCCATCACGGACAACCAAGCTTGGCATCATCTCACCACCTTCACCATAGCAAGAATGTCAAAGAGTTGGTCTCGCCACAATAGGTCGAGTGTCAATGATGTCTTCCATGGCTTGCTCAAGCTAATTTGTCTCACATGAGCACATCTGCATTGTAATGTAACATCTTGTCAAGTAGAAGTTCAAGTGTTGATAGTTGGATGTAACATTCATAGAGTAGATGAAGAGTCATGAGGGTAGATGAATTGTCACAAAGGGGAATGTGAAGGATCACCCCACCATTTTCTATAAATAGAACCTCATAACTCATTGTAAAGGCCTTTGGTCAGCCAAGCTTCCAATAGTTCTGTCTTAAAGAGATCTTGGAAAGTATTGTAACAAGCGTTGGGTTCTCCATTGCACATAGCTAATACATCTCTTTAGAGGAGCAGGCAGTTGTGGCTGTAACATTCCGCTGTTGGAACTAGTGGTTGGACATGGATGTATTGTATGACTAAAACTTACACTTCTTAATATAATAGAGCAAACACATTTTTATGCATATGTTGTTATTATAGTTGGTTTATTCTGGTTGTTGTAGTAATGTATGTTATTTAAGTTATGCATTTGTGTATGAACTATTTTGTATGCAATTGTATGAATCTTGTTGCATATGTGTTGTTGGTTTGAACATCACTTTGGATTGATATGTATATTGCTTTCCAATCAGTGATACATCTTTTCTCGTGTGTTCCCTTCTAAGATGAGTAGTATTACAGGTTTCCAAGGGGTACCCTCACCTCAGCCTCTTTGTCTTAGAACCTCTCATGCACCTTCCTTGACTTACTGCAGTTGTCACACACTTGCTACCAATAGAGTTATCTTGCATGCCTCTGTGAAAAATCATTGTCAAGGAATTACCATATGACCCACTACTGGGACTCTTACACCAAACGGTCTGAGTTCTAATTGGGACTTCTTCAAAGGGAGATCCCCTGGCATGTTGGTGGGTCCAACACCATCAACATTCTTGGCACTAGAAGGAGGGATAGATGAGAAGCTGTGTCGTCTCATCCTATTTTGAGCCTTTGCATATCTATCATGGAGACTTGCGCTTTTCTCCTTCTGCGATGTTTTTCGAATCCAGAAGATGTCACCATCATGAGGGAGTTTTTTGATCACTTTTCCACTTACACATATGATGGTGAAGGCAAAGTGGCATGGCTTGAGTTCTTACATGACTTTCTTTCCATGCTTCATGAGAAAGATGGATGTTCAGATGAACAGGCCAGTTTGTTGCTTGCATACACACTTTACGAATCTCCACATTGGTGGTTGTACAGCCTATCGGCTCGCAGAATGCACTCACTTGGGCACTTCTCTGATCTCATTGAATACACATTCTATCATTTTGATCCAGAACATCTTGACCAAAAACTGTTACAACAACATAAGGCTCCACATGAATCTCCTATGGATTTTTAGTAGTGCTTCCATGACTTGCAAGTTCAAGCTCCAAATAGCGAGATGAAATTCTTTTATCTTTGGGACTGATTCAAGTATTGCCTTAAGAATTCTGATGGTCCCAAGAAGAAGTTTGAAATCAAGCCTCTCTCATCATTCTTCAGTTAAGGAGTTGCACAATCTCAGGCATAGACGGTTGCTGTCACAACTGATTGTCCATTGTCCACACATCAAACAACTCCACCACTACAGAGTAATGTGGGAGATCATGCTCACATATTAGTTCAGCCATCACATCCTCCCAACATCTCTTCACTTAATTTTCATGCAAATTTGGTTGTGATTCCATCAAGTTGTCATATGCATTTTGTACCACAACCTATGTCTTCATACTCAGCTAATCCTTCAGATGATACTACCTTGTTTTCTTCCATTCCGGACTCTACACTTATTGTGAATGAGGATCAAGCCACTGATGAAGTTGGTGTTGCACAACCAACATGCGTTGTCATTCATGAAGAGTATGGCTGGGAGCTTGAGTATCAACACTCAACAAAGGATAACTCCCCTCCATCTGAGCCTCCTCCATTCTTTCCTGACATCTTTGGTGACCCTACCATCCATGATTCTACTTATGTATCTTCATTTACGGATGCATCCACTGTTGATCACCCGCAAGACACACTGGATGTCAGTCCATCATCTGACAACGGAGAGGATAAGTTATTCATTGAAAATCCACTTCATCTTTAATCTGCCTTTTTCATAAACACAGAGGATGAATTTGTCTTCTTTTCATCTACGCCCCCTATTTGATTCACCAGATCATGAGGATGCCAATGAAATCATTGATTTTTTTTATCGTGGCTATCATGATCCATTTACTCCCATATTTGATCACAGTCATGATTCTATCACAGTTTATTTTTCAAAGCCACCATTTATGATGATCTATTTCACAATGAGGTCGAAACACCCCAAAAGATTGAGGCACTTCAGCTCGAGCTGATGATTATGCCAGGCCTTCGTTGTCGGGAGTCTAGTTTCACTTCCAATGAGGAAATTTTTCAATTAATCAAGGTTCCTCATCACTCATTTGTTTTCATTGAAGATCAATTTCGCACATAGATCATGCGTCCTCCACTTGAATTACATGATCCTATCGCTCATGCATTGGAGGAATCTTACATCGCAAGCACACGTGCATGACGCAAGTTGTTTATGTTTCTTTTGTTTGATTGCATGTCATAGTCAAGAATGTGTGTATGACTCACAATTGTGTGTAGTGTCACACAACACCATGATAAGTCCACAAACTACTTGTCATGTTCTTTCCCTCACTTATGTCCCATGGGCACTTTTAAACATGGAGTGTATTTGTCTTCATTGTTATACCTTTCTTTCTTGCTGGTTCACACAATAGGGTTTCTCATTGACCAAGCCTTCACCAACATGGGTCAACCAATGTGCCAGTGGCTGCATTGGAAATATCACTTCATGTGATCAATCCCATGCACTGTTAGCTTAGGAGTACGAGTAGTTTTTTCTTTCAGTTTGTTTTCTTGCATGATTGTTTTCTTACTTGCCTTGTTTGTCTATTTGTCTTCTTGCTTGTTTTCTTACTCCCTTTGCTTTCGCTTTTTCTTCTTCTTCTGCTTTTCTTTTTTGTTTGTTTGATTTTTTTTGTTCATAGATTAGTTTCACATGGAACCATGTATGACTCTTGAAACAAGTTGGATAAAGTACAAGAGGCCTTGTACAACTATCACTACTTGGTTATATGTCATCTTACCTCTACATGAAGAACTTGGTACTTTTATTCCATGATACATCAATGGAAAATACATGTTGTTAGAAGTGAACCTTGGTGAAAACACAACCCTTGCACACTAACTAGTGTCACCTATTCTAATCCGTTGTTTTTTGGGTTAACCCTTGTCAGCTCAGTCAAGTAGAGTAAGGTGAGGGGGAAACCTTAACAGGCATGTCAGAGGTATAATAAACTACTTCTCTACAAGAAAAAAAAAAATCTACTCAATAAGTTTGGATCCCTCTTCCGCCTCTGAAATGAATAATTTCTATGCATAGTTATGAAAAAAATGAAAAAAAAATAAAAGGTGAAAAATTTCAAAAATGAAAAAAGAATAAGGCGAAAGAAGAGAAAGGCTTCCTACATAGAGAGGTGATGCAAGTAACTCTACCACGGTATTGACCAGGCTTAGTGGCAACGAAGCTATGCTTGTGTTCCTATGTGACTCAGTCGGGGTACTCTCTAGGCCTGCTAGCAGCGAAGCAACACCAGAGATGAAACTAAGACTCTGACGACTATACTACTTTTGCATCAATATACCCCTCAACCCTAATCAAAACAACTATGTTTCCTTGGATTGGAATGTGTGTCAATCAACCATGAGCTTGGCAGATGATACATCCTAAAATCAAGCAAGTGTGGAAACCAACATGAATTGAGAAATGAACAATACTTCCGGAGGTGTTAGACTTTCTTTTTATGAACAAGGTCCATTCAGAGAAATGGAGTTCTACCAGTTTGTTTCCAAGTGCTGTAGTGACTACAAACACCCTCCAAAATTTTTCCTTAACTTCATTTTGGAGCCTCCCTACCAACCTTTCACAACAGCATGGCTTGCTTCGTCAAGTACACAAGCTTTAGTGTCTTTCTTAGAGAATGACAACCTGTCCATGAGAGCTTGATGTATCCCCCTCATAGGTTGTTTCTCTAAGCTTTTTTCGACTATAGGTTGAGTAGCTCCCTCAAGAAAGTGCATAATTTTGGAGGGAAACCATCCCTCCCTCCAGAAATTATGCAATTATGTTTGGCACCCTGCTGGGCTCTAGAATTACGCAATTCTTCTAGTCAGGCTTCATAAAAAAATTGCGCCATTCTTCCCAACGGTTTTGTTAAGCCCAAGAATTGTGTAACATTTGGCAATAGTCAGCTGCTCTGCACATAAGTTTCACAAATCTCCTAGGCAGCCAGCCTAGATCCCACCTAGAAATGTGCATTTTCTCCCAGCAGTTGAGTAGGCTCTTGCATGTGTAGTTAAGTTCATTGGTTCCCTCCAGGACTGAGCAAAACTGATTTGCATGCATGGGTTGCTCCTCCAAGGCAACATGAAAAGTCATCCCTTGATTCGGGGATCTATTTTTAGCAGTTGGAGGTTACATGCAAGGATCATCCTAGAAACCTCCCGCCAAGTGTTTTTTTTCCTATATTTGTGGCATGCATGTCACAACCTCGATCTTATCAAAACTCATCAACTAGACACTGCAGAGTTCATTCCTCACATCAACCTTGTAGCTCTAGCATCCCACATTGCATCTGGGAGTTGTTAGTACATTCATCTCAGTTGTATTGGGGTAAGCTCGATGTTCATGAGTTGCACTGCGTTTCTGTCACTTTTTGTGTTTCGCTTTGTGTGATTTCTATTTGCTTGATTTGAATGAGTACTTGTTGTCGTTTTGATGCATGTTATCTTATAGAAGCACCATTTTAGTTTTCGTTCGCATCTCACTACTGTCGCATCCATGACACTGTTTTTCACGCACGGTCACCGTTACGGCAACTCGCTTCATAAACATGCATGATTTCCCATTTTCTTATTCCTAAAATTGTGTTTTGCATGAATGATCATTCGCTCTTGTTTTCACTCATCTCATCATGCATTCACAATTCTCATGTTCTTAGCCACCCATTGGTCGGACTGGGCTGCCTTGGCTTGGACCATGCCTTGCCCTGCTAGCACTGCACATTTCTGGAAGCGAAGGCTATGCATTTCTTCCAAAAATTGTGAAATTCTAGCCAAGAAACGACCTCCAAGCATGCATTCTACAATTCTTGGAGGCACTGTCTTGCTGGCCCCAGAAACTACGCAATGCAGTTTGTTGGTTTCATGTCACTGCTAACTTAAATTGTGCATTACGCAGTTCGAGTCCCTAGCAGGACAGGCTGGATTATACACTGCACAGTTCCAACAGTTAGTCAGCCTCCTCACAACCCAAACTATGCCTTGCATTGTCTTGGCAGTCAGTCTCCCGACCTCCCAGTGGAAATTGTGCAACCTTCATGATCCGTCACACAGGTATGTTTCAAGTAAATTCTCAAGTCCATTTTGGATTTCAAGTAACAAGTTTCTTGCCATGAGTGTTTCCACGTCCCTAGGTATTGCAGGTGTTCATCTGCCTCTCAGCAGCACAGGTACAATGGTTTCAAGGAGAGTAGAGTCGAAGACACTATTTAGAGTACACTTGGGGAAGGAGTTGATAAAATATCTATGAACTTGGCTAGCAAAGAAGACATTAAGTTATTCATAGACAAGGACATTAAGATATGATGGCAGCAACATCACTGCAAGCAGCACCATCAACAACAGCTAAAGGAAGCATAACGGATGTAACGAACACAAGAGGAAGGTTGTTGACAACACAGAGATGGAACAAAGTTGCAAGCTCAAGCAGATCCACCTGTGATGAAAGAAACTTTGGAGACTCAAGCTATAAGGTGATGCACGACATGAAGATCATGCGATGGCGGATATTGGAATAGAGAAGGAGTTGCATGTGCTCAAGTAGCAACTCAAGGAAGAACAAGAGCTAGATAGACAAGAGAATGAGTTGCAGTAGGAAAAGGTACAACAGGGAGTGCAACATGCATAGACAGATGAAATTGTGCCCATAGAAGTAATAGATTCATTCTAGCAGCTACCACAGAGTAGACATGGTGATTGGTGTTGTTAAACGCATGCAAAGGAATTCAGCAGCATGCATGTCATTATGCACACGCCTGCGATATAATCAATTTGGCGCACTCACCGAGGCAAAGGCAAGAAGGAATTCCGACTAGAGATGAACATGTAGTTGATGTGCATGACCACCAGCATAGACTAGAATATCAGCACAAACATTATGCATCAGTTTGTTTCTGATTCAGCCGCGCTCAAGAAGACCATGCACATGCTAGTAGATGATGTGTATGTCGGAGCCATACCAATGCACACAGATGCAACAGAGGCAAGAGTTCGCTTTAGCAAGATGTCACCATGGAGTGCATGCACACCATCATCAATGACCAAGCTTGGCATCAGCTCACCACCTTCACTATCACAAGCATGTCAAATAGTTTGTCATGCCACAATGGGTCAAGTGTCAGTAATGTCTTGCAGGGCTTGGTTAACCCATTTTGTCTCACATGAACACATGTGCAATGTAATGTAACGTCTTTTCAAGTGGAAGTTCAAGTGTCGATAGTTGGATGTAACAGTCACAGAGTAGATGAAAAGTCGTGAGGGTAGATGAACTGTCACAAAGGGGAATATCAAGGGTCACCACACCCTTTGCTATAAATAGAACCTCATAACTCATTGTAAAGGCTTTTGGTCAGCCAAGCTTCCAATAAGACTATCCTAGAGAGAGCTTGGCTAATATTGTAACGAGCCTTGGTTTCTCCAGTGTGCAAAGCTAGTACATCTCTTTGGAGGAGTAGGTAGTTGTGGTTGTAATGTTCCACTGTCAGAACTAGTGGTTGGACATGTTGTATTGTATGACTGGAACTACACTTCTTAATATAATAGAGCCAACACATTTTCATGCATATGTTGTTATTGTAGTTGGACTATTGTGGTTTTTATAGCAATGTATGTTATTTAACTTATGCATTTGTGTATGAAATATTTTGTATGCAATTGTATGAATCTTGTTGCAAATGTGATGTTTGTTTGAATATCACTTTGGATTGCTAGCTATCTTGCTTTCTAGTCAGTGATGGATATTTGCTTGTGTGTTCCCTTCCAATCCGAGTACTATTGCATGTTTCCAAGAGGCGGACTCACCTCACCTTATATGTGTTAGTGTTGGGTGTGGAACTTGATTATCTTCTATATTAAAAGGTATCACCACATTGGACCCCAGTTTGTAATAGGGCAGCAATGTCACCCGTAAAATATTCGCTGCAGGGAGGGTCCAGGGGGGGCTGACTATGACCTTTGTGAGCCCCCCCTCGCTGGGGGATCGGGGGAAGCACCCCCGAAGCTAAGAATAGATGTAAAATTTCCTTGTAATTTGTCGTAATTTCAAAGTCAATATAGGACATTCATTAGGTGGAGATCTAATGGTAGAAGTTATGTTTAATTTAGGGTTTTTTTCCCTAGAAGGCAACCCCTCGCTATATATGAGGGAATTGTATTGTGTCTACGTATATCTATATTTTGAGTGAGGAAGAGAGAGGAGATTGAGAGTGAAGTGGGAATTACAATGAATCTGTTGTAGGTTGTATCTCTTCAGTTTGCTAGATAATATAAAAAGAAGGACTCGCTATTTCTCCATGGGCGTAGCCAAAACTGGGTGAACCACGTGTATCTGTATCTATTTTCTTTTATGTTTTTTCTGTGTTTATATTTCTAAAATATTTTATGTGTTACATTGCTCTGTAATATATAATTCTCTAACAACTGGTATTAGATCCGAAGGTCTTTTTTGCTGATAAACTCGTAGGAGAGAAGGGGTCCTGGTTCGAGTGGGAGCAATGGCGGAAGATCGTAAGTTTAGGGTCAAAAAATTTAACGGTCAAAACTACCAACTACGGAAGATGCAAATGGAATATTATTTGTACCAGAGAGATCTGTACCAATCATTGAGCAGAAAGACAAAGAAGCTAGTGAGTATGACAAACACAGAATGGGATATTCTTGATAGAAAAGCACTTGGAGCAATACAGCTATGCCTAGTGTAGGTAGTGTTTAATATTTCAAAGGAAACGACAACAGAGGGTTTAATGTTGACATTGGCCAAACTATATGAAAAACCCTCAGCCTCAAATAAGGTATTTCTTATGAAGCATTTATTTAATATGAAGATGTCAGAAGGTGGATTTGTTGTTGACCATTTAAATGAGTTTAATATAGTTACTAGTTAGTTACGTTCTGTAGGGGTAACTTCTGATGATGAAGTTAGGGCTCTGTTATTTCTGTACTCATTTCCAGAAAGTTGGAATGGTTTAGTTATGGCCATTTGTAACTGTGTCACTAGATCTAGTACTTTAAAGTTGGATGACGTTTTCAGTTAAATCCTTAGTGAGGAAATGCGGCGGAAAAGCTCTGGTGAGACATCATGTAATGCTTTGACTGCAGAGACTAGGGGAAGAAAAATGGAAAGAGGAAAGAGCCCTAGATATCGCAGTAAGTCAAGAAAAGGTAGATCCAAGCCCAGATCAGGGATAATGTGTTGGAAATGTGAGAATAAAGGACACCTGAAGAAATATTGCAAGTCTCGAAAGGGAAAAGAAGGAGACGCGCAACAAGAAAATAATCATGAAGCGAATGTAACAGACGATGTGTTGCAAGATGCTTTGATTATTTCATTAGAAAATGTTTTTGATTCTTGGGTGGTAGATTCACGGGCCTCATTCCATGCCACACATGATAGGAAACATTTTAATGATTATGTTCAAGGAGATTTTGGACAGGTTCGATTGGGTGATGATCAACCCTGTAAAATCATTGAAATTGGTATAGTTTTCATAAAATAGAAAAATGGAAATCAGTGGCTATTGAAGGAGGTAAGGTGTGTTCCAGATCTTAAGAAAAATCTAATTTCAATAGGGTAGTTGGGAGGTGAAGGTTACGTAACTACTTTCACAGATAAAACCTGGAAGGTCACTAAAGGATCCCTAGTAATAGCGAAAGGAGGAAAGGTTGGTACATTGTATTTATATAATGGTATTTCTAATTCTGTTAATGCTTTAACCTCTACATGAGAAGGTACAACATTGTGACATCATAGGCTCGGGCACATGGGTGAGAAGGGGATGCAGATTCTTCACTCAAGAAATTTGTTGCCAGGTTTGAAGCATGTTGATTTAAATTTTTTTGAGAATTGTGTTTATGGAAAACAGAAGAGAGTCAGATTCCTGAGAGTTGGGAAAGAAAAGAAGAGAAAAAAATTAGAGCTTGTGCATACAGATGTATGGGGACCTTCTCAGGTATCATCTCTTCGTGGCTCCCATTATTATGTTACTTTTATTGGTGATGCAACTAGAAAGACCTAGATTTATTGTATTTGAAATAAATTTGATGTATTTTATATTTTCAAGAAATAGAAAGCTTTGGTTGAAAATGAGACAGGAAAAAGGTTGAAGTGTATTAGATTAGACAATGGAGTTGAATATTGCAGCAAAGAGTTTGATAGGTAGTGTCCAGAGAATGGAATTCATAGAGAGAAAAGAGTTCCAAGAGCACGATAAGAAAATGGTGTGTCAGAAATGATGAACAGGACAATCATGGAGCATGCAAGGTGCATGAGATTGCATGTAGTATTGCCTTTACAATTTTGGGCAGATGTTGTAGATACTGTTATTTATGTAATAAATAGGGGCCTTCAAGTTCCTTGGATGGTGGTATTCCAGAGGAGGCATGGACAGGTAAAAAGGTAAACTACTCTTTTTTAAATACTTTTGGTTGTGAAGCCTTTGACCACGTTAATAAAGAAAATAGAACAAAGCTTGAGGCAAAATCAAAGAAATGTACCTTTATTGGATATGGTGTTAATGATTTTGGTTATTTATTTTATGATTATGAGAAACATAAAATCATTAGGAGTAGAGATGTCATATTCAGTGAAAAGGTTTTATATAAGGATCAGCTACAGGAAAAGAAACGGAAAAAGGAAAATAGATAATACATAGTGCTTGACAAGATCATAGGAAAAGTGATGGTGCTTGAAAATCATAATGATCAACATCCAGAAAAACAACCACAATAGAAACAAGTACCTCAAACACCTGAAAGTGGTGTTAGAAGATCTACTAGGATAAGTAGACCCCCTAAACGATACTCTCCTTCATTATATTTTGTATTGTTGATTGATTCTGGTGAACTAGAATGTTATGAAGAAGTAGAGCAGTTAGAAACTAGGAAGAAGTGGGAGCAAGGCATGAAAGAAGAGATGGACTCCTTAGCGCATAACCAGATTTGGGACTTAGTCAAGTTGCCTGTAGGTAAAACAACATTGCAAAATAAATGGGTTTATAAGTTGAAGGAAGAATATGGAGTTAGAAAAAAGTATAAAGCTAAACTTGTGGTGAAAGGGTTTGCACAGATAAAGGGTATAACTTTGATGAGATATTTTCTCCTGTTGTTAAAATGGCATCAATCAGAACTATTTTAAGTCTGGTAGCAGTTGAAGATTTTCATCTTGAGCAGTTAGACGTAAAGACAACCTTTCTCCATGGGGATTTGGAGGAAGATATATATATGCAGCAACCACAAGGATATGAGGTAAAAGGGGAGGAGAAACTAGTGTGCAGGTTGAAGAAGAGCTTGTATGGTATCTAAAATTTGACAAGTTTATGTCTGAACAAGGATATACTAGATGTCACTCTAATCATTGTGTTTATCTCAAAATGAAAATGATAGCAGATATATTATATTGTTATTGTATGTAGATGACATGCTTGTTGCAGGTTCTAACATGCAGGAAATAAATGTGGTCAAAAGAAAATTGGCAAACACATTTTCAATGAAGGATTTGGTTACAAAAGTTTCTGGATAAATTGGGTAAGAAGCAGGAGTTGGGCAAGTTATACAATGATAGCAAGAGTGCAATACATCTTGCAAAGAACTTTGCATTTCATTTCAAGACTAAACATATACAACTCAAGTACCATTTCATACAGTCAGCGTTGGAAGATGGATAGTTGAAGTTGTAAAATATACACACTAGCCAGAATCCTGCAGATATGTTAACAAAAGTTTTAACCAGGGAGAAATTGAGAATCTGCTCAGTTTCAATTGGTCTTCAAGTATGAGGAAGGAGATGAGAAATAGCTAGGTCCGAAGTGGATTCACTATCCAGCAAATGAAGCAGCGGTGGAGTTGTTATAATCAGTGTCCAAGTGGGAGATTGTTGCGTGTGGAGCCTGATTATCTTTTTTATTCAAAGGTATCGCTACATTGGACCCTAGTTCGTAATGCTGTAGCGACACTTCCTGTAAAATATTCACTGTAGGGGGGGTCTAGGGGGAGCGACTGCGACCTTTGGGATCCCCCCCTAGCAAGGGGATCGGAGGTAGCACCCTCAAAGGCAAAAATAGATGTAAAATTTCCTTGTAAAATGTTGTAATTTCGTAGTCAATCTGGGTCGTTCATTAGGTAGAGATCTAATGGTATAAGTTATGTTTAATTTATGGTTTTTTTCCCTAGAAGGAAACCCCTCACTATATATGAGGGAATTGTATTGCGTCTACGTATATCTGTATTCTGAGTGAGGAAGAGAGAGGAGATTGAGAGCGAAGAGTGAATTACAGTGGATCTATTGTAGGTTGTAACTCTTGAGTTTGTTGGATAATATAAAAATAAGGACTGGTTGTTTCTCCATGGACATAGCCCAAACTGGGTGAACCACATATATCTGTGTCTCTATTGTTTTATGCGTTTTCTATGTTTATATTTCTGCAATATTTTATGTGTTCCATTGCTCTGTAATATATAATTCTATAACAGTTAGAACCTCTCATGCACCTTCCTTGACTTACTGCATCTGTCACACCCTTGCTACCAATAGAGTTATCTTACTTTCCTCCGTGCGAAATTGCAGTCAAGGAATTACCGTATTACCCATTGTTGGGACTCCTACACCAAACCGTCTGAGGTCTAATTGGGACTACCTACCAGGGAGATCCCGTGGCATGTTGGTGGGAACAACACCATTAACACTCATGAAACCCATGAGACAATAATTACAATAATAATTTTAGTTTTCTTCTTTTCATCAATGACATAAAATCAAAATTACACGTCATTATGAAAGTTGAACCTAGTTACTTTCTCCAACACTCCCTCTTAACAAGGAAGTTATTCTTAATTGTACACCTCATTGACGAATATTCTCAAATTGAAATATTCTCATGAGTAGAGTGGGATTGGTAAGAAATCTATAAGCATTAACATTATTACCAATATTGTCTTTGAGACCTCACTAGACAAGCTCAACCTCTTTCAAGAGCGTTATGCTAGAAAGATTTATGTAAGATACCGCATTATGCGGTCATGTGGTCAAGATGATAATGTGAACATCTTGGATAAGGAATTGTTTTAATAATTTTTATTTTTATTTTTCAAATTTTGATTAAAAAAATTAAACAATTTAACTATATCATTAGTTTATTTCTTACCATAAATTTAAAGTTCAAAACAATTAAAATTATTTAGTATATCATAACTTTCTATAATGTATATAATTAAATATAACTTTCAAAAATATCACAATTTTAAAATCTTCCAAAAATGCCAAACTTTTTTGCTTGAATCATTTTTTTACATACATTACTCAACAAATTATATTGCACTAATACTTGGAAGTCTTTGTGTTGTTTGTTAACCAAATTAATAATGATAAGGTAGAGCTTAATGATCCCCGAGATGCTTACCAACAAAGCATTTCAATGATTAGAGAGATATATCACTCTTTTATGTCTGAACTTGTTGAAATTTACCTTAAATCTATTTTATTCACATTCCAAAGTTATGAACAAGTATGTGGCTTGGGAATGTTCTCTCCCTTGTCCCTAATTGTGCCAATTTACTTATGATACATTTTTATAAAAATAGTATTAGCTTCTTCCCCTTCAAACCAAAATGATGGGTGAAATTTGATGATACATTTGTTACTTGGTGGCATGGTTGTGAGAGTTTATTTAAATTTCTAGAATACTTGAAGAGTAAATCTCAACACATCTACTTTGCAATAGAAGTTGAAGAAAATTTGATGTTTTAAATATCAGAGAAACTTCTACAATTTTTGGAGGTATTTAGGAAGAAGACTAAAATAGAACAATACTTACATGCCAATTTCCATCACTTGTAGGAACACAAACTAGGAATCCTTAAAACCATAACAACTAAGGTTTGAGGATATTGATGATGAGAATTCTGAAGTGCTTTCCATCTTCACAAATTTTTGAACAATAATGGTTGCAATGAACACCAAGTATCAAAATAACTTTATAATTCTACCATACAAAAACATGATCATGAGAAATCCAAAAGGTTGCACAAATTTTACTTTATTATGTCCATTGAACAACCAACAACATTGCTAAGGTCCTTAAAATAATGGAACATATATGCCACATTTATAATTGTGACTCTAGTAAGAAATTCTGTAAGATGCATAAAAGTTATTATTGACCAAAAGTAGAGGGGAGGACTCTAGAAGGTTCTAGTTCATGTAGAAAATATTACATTGGAGAGAGTAGTTTTTCCATAGGAATCAGGATGGAGGATCACATTGCATACAAAAAACATAACCTTTCTTATTACTAGGTATTAGCTTATCAGTAAAAAAAAATAGAACACAAGATCAAAATTGAGTATACCAACATTTTGGAAAACACCAAATATTATTGTCAAGAAAAACTAGAGAGTAGAAGTAAATGGAATTGAGAGACGTGTCAAGAACATAGACCAAGATGATAGATGGAATAACACTAAAACTTATATTCATCATCTTCATTATGTAAATTTTTTTCTTTATCTTAAATCTTCTTTTAATGTTCATCATAGTTTACCATTTATGTTAATATATTTTCTTTATTACAGTATCACATTTATTCATATTTTACTTATTTACTTATATATATTGTATTTATAATTAACATTTTTATAGTTATATATATTTATATACTAATACTTATTTATGTTTTAAATCACTTACTATTTTATAAGACCCTACCTCTATCACCTTAGAGTCAAAGTCCTTTAACCCTCTATTTATTCCAGGCATTTTCATGTGCATAACCAAATTTTTCAATGATTTTTTTTGGTTTTTTAACGATTTTTCCTAAATTATTAAAACAATGTTATAGTTTTTTTAATTTGAAATTCTCATTTTCAGATTGGCCCATAGTGCTTTTTTGGGAAATAATAGCCCCGGTGGACTGCATTTTTATTTTCCTATTTTTTACTGTCTAAAAAAACATTTTAACCTTGGAAAAGGGTAAAGTTGTAAGTGGCCATTCCTTCGTGAGTTCTATGACACTTGCACTAACAATGTTATGATTCAAATTAATACTTCCCTTCCCAATGATGCCCGAATTGATGGAGTTCTAGGACCCTTATATAAGCAAGGTGGTGTGGGGGCGAAACAAATATGCAAAGGAAGCTTTCATTGTAGAGATTGCATAGTTGCAAGCGATGGTAATGTTTGGTTGCAAAGCCTAACTAAATATTATTTCAAATAGGCTTAACATACTTGGGAAGTGTTTGGATTCAAGGATATTATTTGTCACCAAACCTTTCATTGTGTTATATGTTTTCCTTGGAGTAGAGGAAGCTTTCATTATGCAAAGTAGAGGTGTGGGAGTGCCTGGTGGAGTGAATTTTTATTTTCCTATTTGTCGGTGTCTCACAAATCATTTTAAACTGAAAATAAAAAGCTAATTTTGTAAGTGTACATTCCTTGGATGAGTTCTTTCAAATGATGCCAAAATTGTTGGGGTTCTGGGAGCTAAAAAAGTATGTAGAGGAACCTTTCATTCTAGAGATTTCATAAGTGCAAGTGATAGTAATGTTTGATGGAAAAACCTAACTCAACATTATTTCAAATAGACTTCATGTACTCGGGAAATATTCAGATGCAAGGATATTATTTGGGACCAAAACTTTCATTGTGCTATAAGTTTTTCTTGGAGTGTGAAGATCTGGAGGAGGTGTGCATTGTGTATAGTGTGGAGATATAAGAGTGCACAGGTACAAAAGAAGCCTAAATTTTGTGGGACTCTATTTTGAGATTCTCATATCCCGTATGAGAATTATGTTCGTATTGGGAAGGGAATATAGTGTAGGAGCATGCAATCACATCACTGGAAAAGATCAAGGGTTTGGGTATGGGGATATTGTCTTCATGTACACCTGCAATCTAGGAGCAAACCTTTGACTTTTGGCCATGTTTAGTCGGAGAGGGGATTGCAGGGACCCTATAATTTGGGAGAACAAGGAGAGAAGCCATGGGCATGAAATATGACAGGGCATTGAGACTAGATATGTCAGAACTGGAAAGAGGTGGGATGAATGTTGTGCTACAAGGCACAAGGATGGTTAGTTACCTTTGTTGGGTACTCACTATGCTTGTCAGGATGGCAACAAAGGGAAACTCAAGCAGGTTGGGCTGATGGCCAGAGGGAAGTTGGGCCACTATAATTGGGGCTGGAGGGATAATGCATGCATGAGTGATGCTAAGGGAGGGATCCAATTAGGGCTTAGACCCTCATGTGTAGGGCATGCGTAGGGCCTCTTTGTGTATCCTACTTGCGACAAAGAGGGGAATGTAACTGCAAGCGTCAAGGGAGTGTTAGAAGCTGGGGGAATGGAGCAGCATAATTCTACCACCCGTAAACATGAATTATGAAGTAGCACAATTAAGATTAATTGTTCAATTGAATGTCTTGTCTACAAATTAGGTCCACCGAGTGGTAAAGCCACCTGAATACACATAAATTCTAGGTCTGACTAGGTAGCAGCACGTCAATCTGCTAATCTGCATCGCACTATAGGGGCTAGGCCGATGAGATCATGGAACAAATAGAAAAGACTCGAGGTGGAGGTAAGGGGGCATTGGAGGACAAGGAAGAACACAAAACCTTGCTCTTTGAGCAGTTAACAAGGTCAAAATTCTGTTAAGTGATTAATCAATGAAGTGGCCACCACCTACAGAGAAGGAACTAATGAAGAAATTATGAAATTGATAGAAGAATCAGAGGAAAAGTTGAAAAGATAGGAGAGTAAGACAGATACAGAGCTAGAGGATTCAAGAGTCCTTGTCTCTGACCCTAGGAACACAAGAGGGAGAATCACTTAGTTCAAAAAAACCCTCTACTTCTACTAGTTGATGAAAAGCCTCTTGGGAAAGGCAATGGAATAGATCTCAGTGAGAATGGCGGTTACAATCTAGGTACTTCCAAACTACAAGCAGGAATTTCAAAAGGTTCAATTCAAACTGCATGCATAGGATATCTGCCTTGGCCGAGTTGAACAACACTTGCCTTGCATCCTGGTTTAGACAGAGTATCCCAGATTGAATACCAAAGATCCTACTCTAGTTGAATCAGCGTCAGCTGAACAACATGATTAGCATGCCTACTTACTGATAGTTTTGTTTATATATGCAATTAGCTTTTAAATTTGTCTATGTATTTGCATATGAATGTAGAACTCTAGAGTATGGATGTGGACAACAAACTGAAACTTATATTGCTTGGATATAGTGACTAAATATTTTTGCTACTGGATGGCATATAATGTGGATAGGTGGCCAATAGACTTGGTTTCCCACTGGGAAAGTTAAGGCCACCTAGCCAGTTCTATGTGGTGTTAATTTTCCTTCTATTAATGAAAAAGGAGGATCTACCAAACTTAACAAAAAAATAGTTGTGTTAATCAGAGATTCAATGGTTGGGAAGTCCAATTTACCATTGAGATTTACTTGTAATTAGTTCACTCAAGCTCAATCTTCTTGATTCAAACTTGATTCAAACTCAATGAAGCTATCACTAGAGAAAATGGTTTTTGCACTCAACCTTGTTAGTTTAGTTCAGACTTACTCGTACATCATAGTGAGATGGTCATTCATTCGAAACCAAGAATATGATATAAGGTTTCAAACTATCAATCACATATGTTAAAATATGCAGAACAAACTCTCATCATGAAACCAATCATGAAGCCCAACACATAAGGACGTATTTAGTGGCAAAGAGAGAGGAAACATCTAAGAACTAAAATGATGGTTGAATCGAACAGAAAGGAGTAAAGTTTGGTTGCAAAGCCTAACTCGATATTGTTGCAAAATAGACTTCACATACTTGATAAATCCTTGGATGAAAGAATATTACTTTTCACCAAAGCCTTCATTTTTCTGTCAGGTTTGCTATGAGTATGGAGGTGTACATGAAGCTTTCATTCAATTGAGTGTGAAGGTTTTTGCCATTTTAAATTAATTTTTTTCTTAATCACTGTTCATTAACAACAATGAATTCCAAATTATTGGTGGCAAACATGATAATAAAATTTTTAATTTACAGTTGATTTAATGTATTAATATTATTTTTTACTGTAAATTAATAGCTCATCTTAACAATACTAACAATTTTTACATAATTGGAATGCTACTTCTTTGTGAAAAAAATGAAATTTATTTGGAATTTCATCCCTTTAAGTAGGCTAAACTAAGAAAAAATACTTTGGTAAAAACAATGGGTTGTTAGTTTGAAAACCTCTCATAATTTGATGAAGTCAAAATGTTTAAATAACCTTATATAGGGATAACATAATAGGACACTACAACCTCTCTTCCACACTATTAGAGAACACCTTTATGGAAAATTACAAGACTGATACCTATAAAAGTCCATCCTCTCATTACAAAGTTTATGGATCATATATCACAAATACGACATTGATACCCATGAAATGGTATCCATAAAAGGTGATCCCTTAAATTATTCCAAAGATAATTAGATAAGCAATGAAACTAGTTTATTACATGTACAAATGTTTCATGAGAGGCTTTTTAAATTATGGGTGAGGGCTAACTTTTAATAGCAACCTAGATCCATCTTAACTCCCGATATCTTTTCATAATTCACGTGGATATAAGTTGGTTTAATTTTATTTATGATTAATTATAAATATATTTGTTAATTTTGTATTTTATATGTTATGTTATGTTATTTTATTTTAATTTAATTTTTATTGAGGACATTACATTACAATACAGCATCTCTATCACATTGGGGTGGACATCACCTCTCTACAAAATGAGCGATATCAAATTTTTCTTTTTAATAATTCAAACCAAAATTCTTTAAACAATAGTCGTTAATTATTTATAAAAAAATTTCATATTATTAAAATAAAAAATTAGTATGAATCCTTAAATTTGAATGTTTTTAGAATTAACAAACATAAAAAAATAAACACCATAATCCTTAATACTGTTATTTAACGATACCTTTAAATATATCTCATTTTAGATCCATCTTAACATTGAATCTTTAAGTTTCAAGAGGGATCATATCTCGTTTCACTCTAAAACATGTCTACATATCAACCTGTCTAACATGGTAGATTCAAAATTAAGATGGATATAGACAAGATTTATTATTAATTCTAATTAATTATAAATATAAAATTATTAACATTTGGTGTGTTTATTTAATTTTATTTTTAAATTTTATGTAATTTGACTAATGTCAAATGTTTTATATATTTATAAATTTAATTTTTTATTATGTTTTAATTTATTGGTTAAATTTGTGTGGGTCTACGAGGCCTTATCCACTAGTATGTTAGAAGATGGTTGTAATGCAATATTTAAACATTTTTGACTATTCAAGTTACATAAATAAAAATATTAAATTTAAATAAAAAGATTAAGTAATGTTAAACATTTTAAAACTAGCTCAAAAGTAAAGTTTAACAAATAAATAAATAAAAATATTAATAAAATAAAATAAAATAAAAAATAAAAATGGCATCTTAAATTCATATCTACCTTGCGCTATGACGGATCAAATATCTTGTAGGTTTTAACCCTGTACAGAAATTACCTGCATACGAATTCTAAAACACAGGAAAAATAAAAATGCGAGAGCATAACACATAAAACACATATACACAGAGATTTCCCGTTGGATCCCAAAACCGAGACTACCATCTTGATTTTTCGTTATGTTCCTTTCAATGTTACAATACATATTTATACATTCCAAAGCATCAAATACCATGGACCGAAAACCATTGCGTCCAAAACCATGGACCAAAAACCATAGGTAGGTTCGCCCAATCTAATATAGGGTCCAAAAAAAAATTTCCCAGGGTGCTGCCCCGGACCCTGTAGAGGGGGGCTACCCGCCCCCCTGTGACCCCCCCGCTGCGCAATCGGTGCAACTAAGGGGGGGCTCCGTCCCCCCTCTAACCCCCGGTTCACTACGTAGGTTAGTCGTGGAAAGAATATAACACAACCCAACAATCTCCCACTTGTTGTTTTCTTTCCACAGGAGACCTTAGTCATTTTTCCAACCCTGAAACGCCCATTGTTTCTCTACACCAAGAGAACTTCTCAGAGCTCACAGATTTTGTCAATGCATCTGCAGTATTCTTCAAAGTGTCCACCTTTACCAGCAAGACCTTTTTGTCTTCTATCATATCCTCACAAAGTGATACTGAACATCAATGTGCTTTGTCTTTGAATGATAAGCAGGGTTCTTTGCCAAGAAGATTTCACTTTGGTTGTCACAGTCTATCCTTATAGCTCCCTGTACTAACCTCATACTTGAACACAATCTCTACAACCAAACTGCTTCCTTGCCTGCAGGAGTGACTGCCATGTATTCTGCCTCTGTAGTTGATAGTGACACTACAGATGGTTTCTTACTCATCCAACTGACTGCACCTCCAAATAGGTTAAACACATACCCACTTGTAGATCTTCTCTGATCCAGATCTCCAGCCCAGTCTGCATCAACAAAGCCACGGATATCCAACACTCTGTCCATCCTGGTCTTCCTTGGTAGCACAAACCATAATCACTAGTGCCACGCAAATACCTGAAAACCCGCTTCACTGCTGTCCAGTGCTCCTTCCCTGGTTTTGACATAAACCTGCTCAATACTCCCACTGCATGTGCAATGTCTGGTCTTACAGACCATGGCGTACATCAAGCTACCGACTGCACTTGCATATGGAACACGGGACATGTCCTCTTCCTCTTCTTGTGTCTTGGGACACTGTTCAGCAGATAACCTCACACCTACAGGAATAGGAACCTTCACCGGTTTACTATCCTGCATATTAAACCTCTGCAATATTGTCTCGACATACTTCCTCTGGTTTACCAGCTTCCTCTTTTCCCGATCTCTTTTAATGTCCATTTCCAAAATATAGTTTGCAGCACTGAGATCTTTCATGTCGAATTTGGAGGACAATTGGGTCTTCAAATCCTGGATAATTTCTTTGTCATTTCCAACCAGCAACATATCATCCACATACAGGACCAGATAAATAACACGGTCACCAATTAATTTAAAATACACACAATGATCTGCTTTGCTTCTGGTGAAGCCAAGTCCCCGTATAAATGTATCAAATTTCTGATACACATCCTTGGTGACTGTTTTAACCCATACAGAGACTTCTTTAACTTGCATACCAGTTCTTTCTTACCCTTCACCGCAAAGCCCTCAGGTTGCTTCATGTAGATTTCCTCTTCCAAATCCCCGTGAAGAAATGCTGTCTTCACATCCATCTGTTCTACCTCAAAATCAAAAGCAGCAGCAACAGATAAAAGTAATCTAATAGGAGTTACCTTGGCAACAGGAGAAAAAATATCACCAAAATCAATTCCCGGCCCCTGGGAATAACCTTTTGCTACCAACCGAGCTTTGTATTTCTCCACCTTCCCTTCTGCATTTGTCTTCTTCTTGAACACCCATTTGCTGCCAATGGGTTTCCTTCCAGCCGGCAACTCAACCAGATCCCAAGCCTCATTTTTGTGCAAAGATGCCATTTCATCAACCATGGCCTCTTTCCAGAGTTTTCCATCCTCTGAATCCACTGCTTCCTTCACAGTTCTGGATCATCATCAGTAACAGACAAAGCAAAATTTGAACAGAAAGCAATGGACTATACCTTTCTGGTTGCCTTCTTTCTTGAGCTATCTTCTCACAGCAGAGTTTGTGGCTCTCATCTTCTGATCCTCCTCTGCTACGTGTCTGATTTTCTCCTTTATTCAAACTCTATCTTCACAGTTCTTTGGTTGGAGCATGTTTAATAACATCTTTCA
>APFE031502576.1:40741-99477 GCA_000404065.3 Pinus taeda | reverse complement strand
ATTTGGAGTTAAGAAGAATATTTATTTTAGATTGAGGAAGTTAAAATATTTACCCACACCTTTTGATTTTATACTTAATTTTAAAAATGTCATACTATTAAATTAAAATAAAATATTAATTGAATATTTTCACTTTGAAATGAGTTCTAGTTTTTGGACACGTGGCATTGATAAGTCATGGTATTACAAATTAATAATATTCATGGTGAAATGAGAGTGAATATCCATGGTGAAGAATCTTGTTATATTGGAAGTTTATTGTAAGTTTTAATTTTTCATGTGCTTATTAATTAAATTTTAGTATGGTTATAAAATCATTTTTTTACACTAGTCCATCTGTCCATACCTTTTCTCTTTCAAAAATTTTTATAAAATAAAATTAAAATAAAATATTTATAAAATAATTTTAAAATGTTGACATACAATCTTTCTTAGATTACACCCAATGCCTACACATCTCCCCTAGATTGGGTTGTAGACCATCACTCCCTGAAATTAACATGGTTTTTTTTTATCATATGATGCATTTAATTTCTTATTTGTTGATTTTAAGAGGGTTTTTTTCTACCTTGGAAACAAAGACGTTATTCCAGCAACAACACTTTTCGTTTTTAGGGCGCTTTTTGCACAAAAAAAAATCATTTTGCACAAAAAAAATTCATTTTTTAAGTTGTTTTTAAAAAATATTGAAATTGACTTTGAAAAAAATGTTATTCAAGCATCAACGCTTTTCGTTTTCAGCTTGGTTTTTCATGATTTTTTGGGTTTTTTGGGCTAGAGTTCTTATTTTGAGGTAATAGTTCTCATTTGATTAGTCACTTTGTTAGCTATGGAGTGGACTAGATTATCTAGTAGGTCAGGTTGTATATTATTCAGGATAGATTGGTTGTCATAGTGGTTGACACCAAGTCCTAGTTGTATTCCTTATATTAGAGATTGTATGATGACCTTGATACTTTGTACAAGAGCCCTAGAAAGTTGTATTATCTTTTGTTAATGTAACAAAGTTGGGTTATTGAGAAATTGTAAAAAGTTGTATATTTATCGACAAGTTGATTTATTGTTTGTGAGATAATTTCGGCAAAATCACATAACAAATCATTTGTCGACGTGTTTCGAACCAACCAGTGTGGTTCATCATCATGACAAGTTGATTTATTGTTATTTGTTCCACTATGAAAAGTAGTTGTTGTGGCATTTGTATTCGTAATGTTGTAGATTCTAACATCATAACCTAGATTCTCTAGTGTTGTGGAAAAAAACATAAAACCCATGCAATTGATATTCTAAAAGTTAAACTTAAATATTAACTGCAAGTAAAAATATTATTGACAATCCACTAGTCATAAATAATGGATGAAGCTTTGGTATGATATGTAATTCTGTGTGATGAGTTATATTATGAAAAACATGAATATGATTTTATATTTTGCATAATATCACCTCCCATTCTCACGCTGATATCATATGTGGGTGAGGGAATGATTCAGGATTATATTATAAATATTTTTTGCACAATTTCACTAGCCACTCCCACCTGCATATCACATGACAGTGGTGGTAGGGGGTGTTATTATGCAAGCATGTGATGATGGGGTGGGGGTGTGAGATTATACAAACATATTAGGATGGGGTGGGGGTGTGAGATTATACAAACATATGAGGATGGGGTGGGGGTGATATTATGAAAACCTATGAAGGTGGAGTTAGCAGGAAACTTTATAAATACATTTTTGCATAAAATCACCCTCCAACCCCACTCTCCTATGGGGGTGGGATGTGATATGACATAAAACGTATTTATAATATCAACTCCCACCCTTTGCCTCATATAGTGATAATATGAGGATGGGGCTGAGGGATGATAGTATGAAAATTATTAACTAATAATTTGTATCAAAGTAGTCTTCTTGCTGATATGAATTGCGAGTTGAAGGATTGAGCATGCAGCTAAAAAGAAAATGGAGGATGACAAAGATTTGTACGAGGCCTTCTATGGGTTGTAAAAAATGGTAGATTTAATTTATGCAGCCTATAAGGTGAAGATGGAAAGAGAGGAATGGGAGAAAGAAAGATCAGAGGAGGATGCTCCATCTATACCCTTGAGTGAACATTATTTATCTTCATCATCTTCTCATCATTCAAATCAGGAGATTGAAGAATGATGAATTGAGGAGACTTCTACGAGAAGAGAAAGGGGAGAAGTAGACATTGCAACATCAGTTACAAAACAGGAAAGATACCTTGGAAAAATTCAAGCACAACAAAGGCTTAATGAAGCAATCATCACCTGTTTTAGAATTGACATCTGAGGTAAATGATGTTTATGATTATTTAGTTTCATTTTTACATGACACTATTTCTGTTGGAAATATGGAGGTACCCATTTCAGAAACTGGCATGGAACTCCTTACCGAGATTGGATATAAAGGAGGATGACATTGCGTTAATGGCTAACAAATGACTCAACCATTGAAGGTTGTAAAAACACTTTAATTTGCAAGTTTGGGGTACACTAAAGGAGATTTCTCAAAGGTGTTAGAGGCTTCCAAGGCATTCTTGAAACCATCGAGGAAAGAGAATGATAGGAACACAACACCATCCTCCCATGGCAGTACACATCATAAAGGGAGAACTAAGGCCAGCTATTATTGCCAGAATCACACCAGAGAGAGTCAAGAGAGATATAAACACATTTAGTATTATAGCGTTTATTTTGATTACAATCATATTAATGATGAAAGGAAATCATGGAATCTACAACTATTTAGTTTTTCAGATTTACATAACCATGTGGTTGTTGAGTTCTAGAGGAGAATGGCAGCAATAAAGAGGATGAGGAGTTAAATCCCTTCTCCAAATCAGGGAAGGAATTAGGTTAGGTAGGTATAGAGTAAGAATAAATATTCTATTCATTGCAACAAAGGTGATCATGAAAGAAAAACACGTCAGAGGCTCCATCCAGAGCAACGTCTTAAGGGGAAGGCGTCCATGCAGAAACCAACTGGTCAACAAACAAATTCCCAACATTCATGGTTATGAACTTTGTTGAGTAAGAGATCGTTTTACTAGACATGGTAACTTTCCATGGATGCATTCTGTAAATCATTTGTTGCAATTTAAGTTGTAAAAGTGATGATGTGTTTTCTATCACTTATTAAAGTAATGATGATGCTTTAATCTTTCTTGATAACTGGATAAATTGATTTCTATTCTGATGTAAACTTGACTAAAGAGTTTATATTATAAACTCCTAGTAAGTACGGGGATTCTTAGGTCATGGTCGGTCATGTAATTAAGCATGTAATTTGAAAATATTGTACTATAGGTTTGCAAAGGATATATGTGTTGACTCATCACTTATGGCTTTAACGAATAAGGACGAAGGAGAAGGAAGGGTGACCTTTGAGGATACTTGTAGTGTAGCTAATGTAACACAATAATTGCATATTATGTTCATGATTTTTCAGGACCAAAGGATCCTCAATGGGGAGGAATGATACAGGAGGATCCAAAAGTAGAAGTGGCCTTGAAAATTTCTCAATAATAAAAAATCATATGAAAGGAAAACTAGGTCTAGATAATAGTACTCGTCGCCCTGATAACAATGGTGTGAATGACACTCAAATCCGAGTTCGTATGGTCAAGTTATGCTTGGTCAATTTTTTTTCAAACTAGGGTAATTGGTAGGTTTAATGAGGAAACAAATTGACCGAGACCTGCTATATGCATTTTGACCACTAGAACATGCAAATTTGTTGAATAGTTAAAAATACCAATGACCCTGATTTTTGAAAATTTTAAAAATGTCTGATTTTTTATTAAAAATGAAAAAAATATAATAACAAGGGTGGTGAGTTTTGACCCCTGCCACCCCCACATTTTATTATAAATATAGAATATAAAAAAATCAGAAGTCAGGTGATATGTCAAAGCCCCTGCCACCCCAAATCGAAAGTCAGCGGGGTTCGAACCTGGCTCCACACTTGGGCTGGCCTCGGACGGGAAATCCCCCAACAACAAGATGTGACGTTAACTTCCAACATGAAGTCAACAAAAAAAGTCATGGTATATTACTAACTGCCAGTCCAAGTTTAAACACGACAGTTAAAACAAAAATACTAAAGCACTTTCCAATTGGGGGTCAATGGGGTTGGGAACCCTAACCACCCACACCAAACTTATTGCATCCACTATTAGGCCAAACAACCTCACTTTGTTAAGTCCACCCAAAACACTCCATATAAACTCACTCAGTTCATTTGACCTGGAGCCCAACCAAGGATGATCAAACCAGTTGAAAAACAGGGGTGGAACCATGAGCAGGGAATCTGCAAAGATGTTGAAAAGATTCCCTTAGAGGGCCAGAGGTGTCAGTGTCAAAATTTGAAAAGTTGATAGTCATTTTTATACATTTTCTCGCGAAGAGTCCAACCATGTGGTCTATTTCTCCATCCGAGCAGTATAAATTTAGGTGATGAGTACAAAGGAATCTTTGAAAAATCTTATGGAATCTACAAGATTCCCTTGGAGGTTGATGTTTGACCAAGGCAGAATGATGCCAACTTTATAGTCATTTTTGACATAATTTCACAGGGAGCATTGTGGTGTGCTGAGAACCATCATCTGAGCAGCGTATTTTTTTGCCATCTTTAGGAAGGAATCTTTAGTGTAATCTTCAAGATTCTCAAGGGTCAAGAATTTGACAGTGTTAGAAAGAGGCACAGTCTATAGTCATTTGATACAGTTTCCTTCCACGAATTCACGGTAATGTCCGTTTTAGTATCTATGCTTTGCATTTTTAGGCTGTCCCCAAAAGTGGAGATATATGATGCAGTTATGTCATTCTTTCCTTCTGATTTGCTGAGATGATGTTTTTGTTGTTGAGATCACTGAATACCATTATGTTGAGGGATACGTGTATGCCACATCTTGTGATATTTTATTAGTTTTTCATGTTGAAGGGATACCCATATGAGTGGGAGTTCTTAAGAACTTCTGGTGGAGAGACATGCAACTCTGGTTGAGGGTAACCATCCTTGTAATGATAAATAACATACCATGTACATCATCATCATTTGCAGTATTTAATGAAGAAACCTCTCCACTCTTAACACCAGGGCCTAGAGACATAACCCACATTGGGTGACCTCCATTATCATTTTGTTTTGTGTTCTCGATTTGATGGTTTTCATTATGATTCATCTTCTTTATAGTATGCGCATGTTTCTTTTTATGATCTCTTGAATGCAATTTTGTTAACATCACAGAAGAAAAAAATCTTGGATAATTCTGATAGATGAAGAGAACCAGATCAAGTTTAGTATGAAGGACCCTTGTCTTTATTGGATATGCGGGAGGATATGTATTAAGACCTTATTGGGTAAGCATTTGGCTCTAATTCTCTTTGAATATGTATTAGGGTATCCAAGATAAGGGTAGTCGTAGAGGACCCATATTATTTGAGGACTACGAATCAAAGATAAGAATACTCTTGGTGGAACACACCTTGAGGACCATAGTGTGGTATGTTTTGAGAGAGGCAATCATGAGGGTGTCTATACATATTTAGTCTCACCAACATTGTGCTCAGATCTCATGGAGAGATAGAGTTGTTAGTCAATACCTTGTTCTGTGAGAATCCTGGTTGATATGATGTTATACAAATCGGTTACCAATCCAACTCTTCTTATGATAGATTCTTCAGATTAAGAATGAGCAATTACCATGATCAATACCTCCCTAGCTAAAAGGGAGTGTTGAAAAAATTAACTAGGTTCGGTCTTCATAATGAAAAGAAGAAAAATAAAATTATTATTGTAATGCTTGTCTCATGGGTTTCATGAGCAAGGAATTTTATTTTTAGTTTGACTCTGATTGTGAGTCCTTAGGATTGGTCAGAAAGTAAAATTTAGTCAATGTCATGTATGAAGGACCCTTCTTGGGCATATTATATTTGTATATGAGTCAATGAATATGTGAATTATCCTCAAGTCAACTTCAAAGTGGAATTAATTGTCTCCTCCAATAGGGACGTCAACTCACCTACATGTCAGCTCCAATAATTACCTTGGGAAACAACTATAAATATGAGTGCTCAACATCATTTCAAAGGCATATTTTTGCAGATTACGATATCAATTGTGAGGATCATCCAAGGAGATGAGTTACCAGCGAGGAAGGAGATAGAGTAGAGAGGATGTGTATAGTGATTTGAGACTATTTTATAAGTAGTAAAGGCTAAGAAGAGAATAATTCTATTGGTGCAACGAAGGTCAAAGTCCATTTCAAGATTGGTGTAGTCCTGCTAAGGAGCTGAAGTGGAAGAAGTTTGAAAGTCTAAATCAAGCCAAGGTTGAAGAAGAAGTTGAGAAGGCGGAAGAACCAAAAGGTGGAATATTGTTGACAAAGGAGCTTTGTGCTTTAGAATTTGGAGAGGAGAAAAGGTCAAGGGTCTTGTTCATGGTATTTATCAATTTTAATCTCTATAAGAAGAATAATTTTTTTGGGTTTTTCTCTCAATGAGTGAGAGGTTCAGCCCTAATTGATAATCAATATTTTGTGTTTCTTCTATCTTTATGGTTTATGCATTGGTAGTTGTTTTATGAATAAGAACACTAATAACGTAAGTAAAAGAAGAACCTAACCTAAAGAAGTAAAAATTACTCACATGTAATTATGAATAGAAGAGAAATCATATAACTACTATGCCCTTCTTCTCCTTCCTCATTCTCTAATTCTTCTTCAACTGTGTCTTTCTTCTACTTTAGACCTTCAACCTTCTTCCACTTCGACTCCTTAGTTGGAGTGTACTTCTCCTTGACTTTCACTACCGGAATAGACTTCAACATTCACTACTACAATAAACCTCTCCTCTTCTCGGCCTTTATTGATTCAATAGACTTCACCTTTCCTTGACCTTCATTCCTGCAATATATAGGTCTACAATATCATGTCTGTGGGGGTAATTTGGCCCATAGAACAGTCCCAAATCAACACAAAATACCTTTTTTCTCTTTCTTTTTTCCTTTCTTGTAATTCGGCTCCCTTAATGACCCTCATACTTCAAATCTTGATCGAGATATATACTAAAATTATGTCATCTAAACTTAGGTTGAACTTCCTATTTATATAGTTCTCCTCTGTAATTAGCTGACATGAGTGTGTGTGAACTGACATGTCCTTTGGAGGGTTTCTATTATTTGTTTGAAGCTGACTTCAGTAGACTTTGCTTGGTCCTGGGGGCTAATGATACTTATCTAATAACATACAAAATTTAATACGCAGATGAAGGGTGCTTCATACATGAAATTTACTCAACTTTACTTCGTGCCCAATCCTAAGGACTCACAATGGGAGCCATACTAAAAATAAAATTCCGTGCTCATGAAACCCATGAGACAAGAATTACAATAATAATTTTATTTCGTCTTTTCATCAACGACATAAAATCACAATTACACATGTCATTATGAAGAATGAACCTAGTTACATTCTCCAACACTCCCTCTTAACTAGGGAGGTATTGTTAATTGTACATATTTTCGAAGGATATTCTCAAATTGAAATACTTTCATAAGAGTCAGATTGGTAAGCCATCTATAAGCATCAACATTATAACCAAAATTTTCTTTGAGACCTAACTACACAATATCAACTTCTTTCAAGAGAATTATGCTAGTTGGCTTTACGTAAGCTACCACATTATGTGGTCATGTGGTCAAGATGATAATGTGAACATATTGGATAAGAAATTGTTTTAATAACTTTTATTTTTATTTTTCAAATTTTGATTAAACAAGTTAAACAATTTAACTATATCATTAATATATTTCTTACCATAAATTTAAACTTCAAAACAATAAAAAATATTTAGAATATCATAACTTTATAATATAATATATAATATATATATATATAATATATATATATATATATATATATAATAATTGTCAAAAATATCACAATTTTAAAATATTCCAAATATGCCAAACTTTTTTGCTTGAACCATTTCTTTGCATACATTACTCAAGAAATTATATTGCACTAATATTCAAAATTATTTCCATCTTTCCGAAATTTCCTACCATCTATAGTTTTCAATTTTGAAATAAGCATTTTCATTTAAACTTTTATTTTATTATTCAAAACATGATTATAATTTTACATTTTACATACCCTCACACTCATATCACATGTGATAGGGGTTATATGATGCAAATATATGAAGATAAGGTGGGCGTGTGATACTAGGAAAACATATGAGGATGGCAGTATCCTCCACCCCGACTCTCATATGGGGGTGGAGTGTGATATTACTCAAAACATATTTATAATATCAACTCCCACCCCAGCCTCATATGATAAGAATATGATGGTTGGGGTGAGGATGATATTATGCAAAACATATTTAAGATCACCACCTACCATAAAGTGTGCATAGGGTATGGTATTATAAAAAATATGAATTCATCTTCTAAAAACACCCATACTTTAAAAACGATATGGATATCTCAAGAGGAATTTAATGTCAAGTTGTTAAGAATTAAGTTCACCTTGGATGGGATAACTAATCAACCATTTCATGAATCTATTTTACCATGTTTACTTTGAAAAAATGGGTACCAAAATCAATGGCTCCCTTTTTTTCTCTCATCCCTGTTTATATTTCTCATTTGCAAGCTTTGCATATTCTTGTGAAAGTGTTGTTTTAGGAGGCACTAGTTTTTTAGTTGTCAAATTTACCAATTTTTTAAATATGAAGTCTGAAAGATATATATAATTAATTTTTAGATATTCAACTAAATTTTACAAGGATTCTTACTTGAAATACAAGTATTTTTAATCATAATTGTTCATTTTTTTCATATTTAAATGAATTATCTTAACCCATATATTTATTTTGCATAGAGCTCCTAGGGTTTTCGCAATCCCATGGCATAGATTGGTTGAAAAGGGAAAAGCCTCAAATAATGCTCCTCCATGAAAAAAAGATAATAGGAGAGAATCTAGAAGATATTCTAAGGAGGATGAAACCGAGGTATGAGGTAGTAGCACTAGATGCGAAAGGTGGTGCAAGAGGCATAACAATCATATGGAACCCAACAGAGGTAAAGGCATATTATTGGATAGGGATGCAAGGAATCCTCACAGGCTACTTTCGAAACATAGGGACCAAATAATGGTTTATGATCTCAACAGTCTATGGGCTTCATATTCCAATAGAAAAGGAAAATTTCATACAAAACATAAGGACCCTGAACCAAGTGCACGATGAAAATATTTGGTTGATGGCAGGGGACTTTAATTTGATAACTACTTTGGGGGAGAAAAGAGAGGGTTTAGAAGGGAGGAACCCAAAATGGAACAATTTAGGGACATCCAAGAAGAGCTACAGCTAGTTGATATCTCGATAATCAATGGAATGTACACATGGAGCAATAAAAGAGGAGGAAACCAGTAAATAGCAACTTGCCTAGACAAATTCTTCGCAAATGAAGACTTAATCAGAGACGTATACTATGAGGCATCCATCTTGCCATGTATGGGATCATACCACTAGCCAATTAGAATATACATGGATATGAAACAAGGGAAACTAAGAGACCTTTCATATTTGAAGGATTTGGTTGAGAGATTTGACCTTCCTAGACAAGCTAAAGGAATGGTGGAAAGCAAGTGAGAAACAAGGAAGAAACCAAATGCATACGTTCCAACTCCATCTTAAAGAAATCAAAGAAAAGATGAAAAAAAAATGGAACAGGGACGAGTTTGGTAATATTCAATAGGAACAGGAACTGCTACAAGAAAAAATGGAAAAGGTCAACAACAAATAATAAATAATAGATGCGCTGAAACATTAGTGGAGGAAGGACAAATGTTGAATAGATTATGGGAAAGGAGGCAGAAGGAAGAGATCCTATGGAAAAAAAATAATCAAGAATTCAGTTGCTGAGAGAGGGGGAAAGGAATACTAGATTCTTTCACAAAGAAATGATTCAACATCACCAGCATAATAGGATCTTCTCCCTAACGGAATAGGAAGGAAATATCTTACTCAAAAGGAAGATATGGAGAACCTGCTAGTCCATCACTTCCATTATTTATTGACAGAGCCTAATATAGATAGGACAAAAAATATAAACAGGATTACTTGGCATATGCATCAACTAGTGAGCAGTGATCAGAACTTGGCTCTAATAGGGGAAATAACTAAATCTGAGGTGGAAGAAGTAATAAAAGGATTAGCAAAGAATAAATCTTTGGGCCTAGATGGATTCACAATAGAATTATTCCAAGAAACTTGGACTATTATATGAGAAGACACCGTGAAAGTAGTGGAGGAGTCAAAGCATACTAAAATGATGCATCTAGCCCAAAAATCCAACTTCTAAGCTCTTATCCCCAAAGCAGACCATTTGAAAGATCCTTAAGGGTTTAGATCAATAGTTTTAAGCAATGTCATATATAAAATTATGGCTACAATCATGGTAAGCTACCTCAAACATATTCTACCTAGATTAATCTCTCAAGATCATACTGGTTTTGTCAAAGGAAGGAAAATTATGGATGGGATAGTTACGGCCAAGGATGTGATTCACTCCCTGAAAAGCGAAAAAGATAAAGGAATGATTATAAAACTAAATCTATCAAATGCTTATGATTGCCTAAGCTAGACTTATCAACAAAGAATCCTGAAAGCATTCATCTTTGATCCCAGATGGATAAACTAGTTCTATCTAATGATATCTACCCCTATTTTCTCAATCCTCCTCAATGGCATTCTGACAGAGGCTTTTAATTCAACAAGGGGGTTAATACTAGGTGATATTGGCTACTAAAGTGTTAGGGAGATATGTAAAAGAGAATGTGAAAGGTGGTCAATTTACAGATATGTGAATGAGGGGTAATGACCTGCTGCTATGACATCAATATTTTTTCAATGGCATAATGATGTTTGGGCAAGAAACCCTCAAGGAAGCTAGAACCATGATGGAAATCTTAAAAATTTTCATAGTGCCTCAAGGACAAATATTAATAAAGGCAAGTCAGAAATCTACCCTCGAAATATTTGGGGATCCCGCTAAGTCTTCATCTAATCAGAGTGGCAAACTAGAAGGATCTTCTGGTGAAAATCCAAGGCAGACTGCAGAATTGGACCTTCAGGACTCTAAACATGCAAAGTAGAGTAATATTGTTGAAGGCAATGCTTCAGTCAATCCCAATATACCAATTATCAAGCCAAGATGTCCCTAAAAGTGTTTGCAAGGGGATGATTGACATCTTTAAGAAATTCCTGTAGCAGGGGCCAAACACAACTAAAAAATGGGCACTTCTATATTGGTATTGGCTAAGAAAACCTATCAAAGTAGGATGGTTGGGTCTCCAAGACCCCTACATTATAAACCAGGTCATGAGGGCTAAGTTATGGTGGAGATGGATATAGGGAGGAACAAACTTATGCAAAGAAATATGGGGAGAAAATATGGAATGCTAACATCGATAGAAGGAAGGCTAAGAGTCCAGGAAAACGTAATGGGGTCGACCATACAAAAATTACATAGTATGCCAGACCTTGCGAAAATATGCCAATTTACCAATAACCCTGCAAAATAGACAGTGAGAAATTATTGGGCATCAGATATAAGGGAACACTGGAGAAAATGTAAGTGGAAACAAGACTAATCAAGTGTTCCAAAATCGATTCAGTGTGCATCATACGAGAAGGAGATGGAGTCTCGAAGAATAGTGATATCAGAAGGACTGGATATAATAAGGTGGGGATATAGAATAAAAGGGATGTTCAACATCCAAGAAGGATACCACCTACAAGAAGCACACCATCAACAACAAGGGCCACCCATTTGGGAAAGAATATGGAAGGAAAAACTCTAGTCCAAATTAGAATTTTTTTCTTTGGACAATCTAGCACGATAGAGCACTCACTTAGGACCAACTACAGAAAAGGGAGATGCAAGGACGATCGGCCTGTTGCATATGTGAAAGAAAAATTGAATCAATGGAACACTTAATAAACTCCTGCAGTTACAGTGAGGTTCTATTGCAGTATCATGAGTAGATTTTCATCCATAGGGACAGGGATCAAACAAGTACAAAATTAGCAATGGAAAAATGGAGAAGGAAGCCTTACCAGAATCCCATCCTGAACCGACAATGGAAGATATCCCTTGGATTCCTGCTTAGGGAAATGTGGAAGGAAAGAAACATAATAATTTTCAAAGGGGGAAAGAGAACAACAACAAAGTTATGGGGAATGACAGTTTAGAACATCTAAGAAATGATTATCGAAGAGAACTGGTACCCAGAAAAATGGGAAACTAACCTCCAGGAAGGTTGTATATTGGTAAGGTTAAGTCTGAATCTCGGCATGCTGATGGACCACTCAAGAAAACAGAAACCCACTCCCAGTGACTTCCCAAACCTCTTCATGTTCCCCCAGCAAGAGTTCATCAAACTAAACCTCGACAAAGCAGCTAAAGGGAACTCAGAGGCTGCAGGTTCCGGAGGAGTGTTCTAAGATTACGATGGCAACACCATCCACCTTTATGCTATGGATTGTGGCATAACGAGTAATAATGAAGCAAATCACTATGCGTTAAAGCGGGGATTAGGAATCACATGGAGAGAAAGGTTTTAGAGAATAAAGGTGGAAGGAGACACGAGACTGGAAATAGAGATGGTTAAAAAACTCCAAAAAAGAACAAGATGGGAGAAGATTAGCCAAAGTTGGAGGACGACATGGTTGGTTCAGGAAATAATAAATCTAATACAAAGGATAGACTACATTGTCCCGACACATGTCCGCAGATCGGGGAATGTGGCAGCAGATAACTTAGTTAACTAGGGGCGTGGACACATGGGCTGTAACCTTGATATAAGGGGCGACAAGTTAATTCAAATGGAAAGAATGAGCAGCCTAGAGGAAATCCTGAGAATATACAAGGAAAAGGGAGAAAATTCATGATCAGGGTGCTAAAGGCCATGTAGGATAGAGATGAGAGAGGTCCTCTAGATGTCACGGTGGGCTGAGGATAGAGAAGTCAGTTAGATGGCATGGTGGGCAGAGAGAAGAGAGGTCAGACAGGGGCCACAGGAGCTGACAAGCAGAAGTGGACTAGAAAATTCAAGGCAGGATTAATTGCCATGGCGAATAGAGGAGAGAGAAGTTGTCCAAATGGCAAGGCAGGCAGAGGGACTAGGGATTAGACAGTTGGCATTGGAGCCAACAAGTGGCGAGCAAGAAATAAACAACTCATGGCAAGAGTAGTCGGCGGTATGCATGGATTAATGAGGAAGGGAGGTGGACAACAGACTTCTAAGAAGGAAGGTCAGGTAGGTGGATGAAAAACTTAAAGGGAAAGGTGGTAAGATTGAGGGTCATTTGCACGCAGGAAGAGAGGGCACAGTGTTTAGTTGGAGGTGGCAAGAGCCAAGTGTTGGGGGACATTGAGCAGTGTTAAGCTTTTGCCTGTGAAACCTAGTATGTACTCCATGCCTTCCTTTATTTGAGTTCAAAAAACATGAATTGGCATCTGCGAGAAACATAGTTAAAAAGAAGCATTGTATTGAATTCTTTAGACGATTACTAGTTAATAATTATGGTGATCCCTATCGATTTTAGAATTGGGGCCTCCTGGTAAGCTTGGGTGGACTTGGTTGGTTAGCCATCTAGGGAGTGGGGGAAGGGGCATATGGTTCTAGTCTAAGTGTAGCTAGGTCCTAAGGTGGAAGGAGAATGCTAGGACAAATTTATGTTGCCAGCAACATCATCCTAAGTGGTTTAATTTGCGTCTATATGAAGAAATTCTTTTGGAAACTAAGGATGGTTATGTGGATTGAGAGGGAAGGGCTCAAAGAATATTGCAGGAGTCCTGAAGCGTTATCTGACACTGGTGCCTCCTCCAGCCCAATAGCTTGGCTACAAAAACTTAGTAGAGTGTCGTTGCAAGACCTGGAATTGGCTGGTAGAAGAGGGAGTGGTAACAGGCCCCTAAACTGGGGATGGGAGAATGTCCAAATTTTTCTTTGGCTCAGTTGCTTTAAGGGGATTGACTGGAAAAGGGTACAACTCTCGTGGGTCTGGACAAAACTGTAGTTTGGTGGGAAAGAGAGGAGCATTTTCTTTCCCTCTGGGATGGAGATACCAAGGAAAGGCAAAGTGCTTCCAATTGGAAGGGTCGGGAGTATAGAAAGTTGGACTTGCAGGGTTGTCTTGTGGGAGACGGACACAGGGGCAATTCAACAGTTCATGGGAAGCAACCTGGAAAAAGATGTTGTCACCATCCAACAAAGCATAGAGGGAAACGTGTGGAATATGAGTGTCGACTAAGGTAAAAACATTAAAGACAACACAGAGCGAATGAATGAGACTGCTCCTAGGCAGTATCATCTGGAGTTGAGGAAACATGTTGGGAATCCAGAAAGGAATTATGTAAAAATTAAGACCAAATTACAAAGCATAAATTATTGTGTTCACTCTCAAAAATTTGATGATGGTTCATTATGTTTTAATTCTGGTTTCCGTTATAGGTAGCTTTAAAACTAGTGTGCAGAAGACTATAATGACATGACACTTTAACTAGACTAGTGAGTACCAAGCCCCGATCTAGGTGAGTCGCTTGGAAAGGGAAGAAAAAATCAACAAGAAGAGTTGGATGGCTAAGGAATGCAACCAACATGGAAGGAAAGCAAACAAAAGGCCAAGAAAGACAAAGAAAAAGATGAAAGGCCTGGAACCAACTACAAGCAATGAACTGAGGAAAAGAGGTAGAAAAGAGGAAAGTATGGAGAACCCCATCAATGCATACTACTTAGGAACCCTAACCAAGGTAAAAGCTTTCATTTCCAAATGGGAAAGAGAACTAAGTGCAAACATGGAAAATGAAGAGATTCAAGCACAAGAATGGGAGACAATTGTCAAAGATCCAGGTAATACCAAAGGCCGTCAAAGTTTTTTTTGGTAAGCCATCTAGCAATATTGGGTCATGAAAAACATCCTCACTCACGCTATCACAAGGAAAGAGAACATCTGGAAGAGGATGGACCAAAAGAGCCAAATCTAAAGATTATACATTACTCAACAGATTATACTGCACTCAACACTTTTTCGCATGAATCATTTTTTTACCTACATTACTCAACAGATTATACTGCACTCAGCAGATTATACTGCACTCAGCAGATTATAATGTTAAAAAATATCACAATTTTAAAATCATCCAAAAGTTTGTTTACTCAACAGATTATACTGCACTCAGCAGATTATAATGTTAACAAATATCACAATTTTAAAATCTTCCAAAAATCCTAACAAACTTTTTCGCATGAATCCTTTTTTTACCTACATTACTCAACATATTATACTACACTCGTACTCAAGTCTTTCCACCTTTTGCTGAAATTCCTACCATCTAAACTTTTTCAGCTTTGACATAATCGTTTTCATTTTAACTTTTAGTTTCTTATCTTTTTTGAGATTGGTATCGTCCTCATCTGGCGTTTTGTCTATCACTTCCCAATCACCATCATGATCGCCACTATCTATATCATCATGATCAATCAATTCGAAATCCAAGATTAGTGCGTTCTTTTGTGATGATTCTTTTAAAGAGTTATCAGCGGCGGCATCGATATATTCTTTCTGTTTAACATTTTCACCTTCTAAAGCGTTCTTCCTTGATTTATGTTCTGATTTCCTTGACTTCAATGAGCCCGACTCCATAGCCTGCCCGGATAAATTAGTGCATATTAATATCAAAATCACCACCATAATATCTCAATTAAATAATATTCTAAATCATCATTATTAATTAATACCAAATCCAATATCACCTTGTCCTTATTTGAAGACTCCATTGAGTTATCAGACCTCTCATCCATAGATTCTTTGTGTTTAATTTTTTCACCATTCACAGAGCTGTCCCTTGATTTCTCTTCTGATTTCCTTGATTCTTTGGGTTGAATGTTTTGACCGTTCACGATCCTCTTTTCTGATTTCATTGTGCCTGAGTCTATGCCCTGCTTACAGTAAATTAGATATATTAGTGTACATTGATATCACATTTATCACCATCAATATATGTCTCTTAGAATGTCAGATTCTAACGACACTTCATCCATAAAATCTGAAAATGAATCATAAAACAAGAGGAATATGCAGTGACTTAAAAGCATTACCGGAGTTTTGACATCTGTATATTCCATATCTTTAGAGTTTGCCAACTTCCCGTTATTAAACAGAGATGAAATTTCTGAGTTGTTCGGACTTCGTGGAGCTGAATCATTCCATTTATCCAAAATGTTGTTACTAAAAGCGGCTTCCTTGTGATGATTAGAGACGGCCTTCTGGGGACGATTAGCGACGGAGGGAGTATGGGTTTGAAAATGGTTATCGTTATTTTGTTTAGGCTCTAGCATGGGCGAAACGAGCCTTTCGAAAAAAGGGAGCGGAAAACTTTCGTGATTTTGACCTTTAACGACCTTCTTTCTTGACTTCCTTCGGCCTGTCTCCATACTCTGCATACAATAAATTATATAAATTAGTGTACATTAATATCAAAATCATCACCATAATATCTCAGTTAACTTGCTAGATTTTAACTACTCTTCACTTTAAACAGCACAAAATCCATAGAAGATTTGAAAACGATAAGCCTGAGACAGCAGAAAACGTATAGAAAATCTGAAAATGAATCATAAAACAGGAGGAATATACAGTGACTTAAAAGCATTACCGGAGTTTTGACAGCTGTATATTCCATATCTTTAGAGTTTGCCATCTTCCCGTTATTAAACAGAGATGAAATTTCTGAGGTGTTCTGACTTTCTGGAGCTGAATCCTTCCATGTATCCAAAATGTGGTTATTAAAAACGGCTTTCTTGTGATGATTGGAGACGGCCTTCTTGGGACGATTAGCGACCGATGAAGAATGGGTATGAAAATGGTTATCGTTATTTAGTATAGGTTCTCGCATGGGCGAAACGTCCCTTTCGAAAAAAGCGAGCGGAAAACTTTCGTGATTTTGACCATTAACGGCCTTCTTTCTTGATTTCCTTCGGCCTGTCTTCATACTCTGCATAAACTAAATTATATAAAGTAGTGTACATTAATATCAAAATCATCACCATAATATCTCAGTTAACTTCCTAGATTTTAACTACTCTTCATCCGTTAAATTGAAGCAGCACAAAAAGCATAGAAAATCTGAAAAAGATTTGCCAAAAGACGAGGAATTTAGATTGACTTAAGAGCCCTACCGGAGTTTTGATATTTGTACACTGCATCTCTTTAGAGCTTGCCCACTTCCCGTTGTTAAACGTAGATGGCATTTCTGAGGTGTTTGAACTTCGTGGAGCCGAATCCTTCCGTGCATCCATAACGACTTTGTTGATATGATTAGCGACCGAGGGCGTATGGATTTGAAAATGGTCACTGTTAGTTTGTACTGGGAGGGCGAACATATTTAGTTTAGGCTCTCCCATGGGTGAGAGGCGAGTTGTGGAAAAAGGGTGTGGGAAAGCTTCGCGATTTTGCATTGTTCAGAAGAATTGTCACGGCCGATAGGTAGAAAATAAGAAGGATTGAATTGCTTCCGAGGGATTGCTGCGGTTGGTCGGTAGAAAATGATAATTTTATTAAGCGGTTAGACAACCCAGAAACGCTTGTTGTAGAGACAAATTTATCTTCGCCAGACTTGATTTATACAAAACCGAGCGACGTTATAATAGCCGACAAAAAAGTTAAAATATCCTTGAACTTCGGGATTATAAATCATAATTACAATATTGATACCAATAAAAGCGGATCCCCTAAACATCCGTAGGCTTACGGATTACCAGTCATAATTAAAACCTCGTTATCCATGAAAACCGTTCCCCTGAATTATTCGAATGATAATTCGGAGAGCAATGAAACTATTTCATTACATGTATAGAATTTTCATGAGAGGCTTCTCACATTATGCATAACACGGCTAATTTTTTAAGGTTAAGGTGGTTTTCTTTATGATATAATTTCTTTTTCGGTGGTTCTAACACTTCTGTTTTAAAAAATATTTATTAAAAATCAGTATTATTATATACGTTTTCATCAGTAATTTGGGTAATTACTAAATTTTTATTGAAAGATTAAAAATTCATATATAAAAAGATAAAATTATATTATATTATATTTAGAGTAAATGTATTATATTATTTTAATTAAATTATAGGTATTTAAATGTAAATTAATTCTTTTTAATCAAATTATCTTGGTGTAGATTTAGGTAGGTTCTATTATCAAGGTTAGGCGTGATTTTTATATAATTTTTTTGTGTTTTTATTATATTAATAATTTAATTATTTTAGTATTATGTTGATATTATATATATTTATTTATATATATATATATATATTGGTTGGGATGATGAAGGTAGATATTTCTTAATTAATCAAATTTATTTATATTTTTTTATAACAATGAGGTTCTCCTATATTCAACAAATCTAAAAGATAGAAGTCCTTGAATTTTAATGTTTTATCATAAAACTATCAAATATTAAAAAATAATGGCAATTTATAATTCTCAAAGCTCATAAGCTTGGATTTCTAGCTATGATGAACTCATGGGATTATGTGGTCAAAATAATTGACCACATAAAATCTTACTTAAAAGATTTTCTAAAGAAGTAATCAATGTTATCTATATATTAATAAAGATATTAAGGAAAAATTGATTATTAAGCTAGTCATGATGCCTAGAATCTATGTCTCTCTAGAAATTCTTAAGGAGATTGTTCCTTTCAAGCATATAGAAAATACAAGTAGTGGACCTAGGATGGATATGTAACAAACATACAGGCTTTTTGTAGGTGAAATTTAACCTTTATTAAGGTTTTCTCATTGTTTGTTAACAAAACTAAGAATGATAATCCCCTACTAGGATTTGATGCAGTTTTCCTTTTTCCCTAGTTGCTCAACAACAAAGCATTTCAATGATTAGAAAAATATATCCCTCTTGTATCTCTGAACTTGTTGAAATTTACTTTAAATCTACTTTGTTCACTTTCCAAATTTATGAACAGGTATATTGCTCAGGAATGGGTTCTCCCTTGTCCCTAATTGTGCCAAATAATTTTTAGAAAAATAGTATTATCTCCTTACCTTTTAAACCAAAATGATGGATGAAATTTGATGATACATTGGTTATTTGGTCCCATGGTTGTGAGAATTTAGTGAAACTTCTAGAATACTTTAAGAGTTAATCTCAATACATATAGATTGAAATAGAAGTTGAAGAAAAATTGATGTTTTAAATATAAAAAAACCTTCTGGATTTTTTGGGAACATGCTATTTAGGAAGAAGACTAAAATATAACAATACTTACCTACCAATTCCCATCACCTCTAGGAAAAAACAGAGGAATCCTTAAAATCATAGCAACTAAGGTTTGATAATATTGATGATGAGAATTTGGAAGAGCTTTCCATCTTCACAAATTTTTAGGCAATAATGGTTGTAGTGAACAAGAAGTATCAAAGGAGCTTTATAATTGTACCATACAAAACCGTGATCATGACCAATCCCAAAAGATACACAAGATTTTCCTTCATTGTGTCTATTGAGCAACCTATGACATTGCCAAGGTCCTTAAAAAATGGAATATACATGCCACATTTATACTTGTGAATATAATAAGAAAATTTGTAAGATGCATAAAAGTTATTATTGACCCAAAGTGGAGGGGAGGAGTGTATAAGGCTCTAGTTCAAGGAGAAAATATTACATTGGAAAGAGTAGTTGGTCCATAGGAATCAGGATGAAGGATCATGTTGCATACCAAAAACATAACCTTTCTAATTACTAGGTATTAGCTTATCACTGGAAAAATACGCAATACAAGATCATAATTGAGTATACCAACATTTTGGAAAACATTGAGTATACCAACATTTTAGAAAACATCCAGAATTATTGTCAAGGAAAATTAGAGAATAGAAGTAGTTGGAATTGAGAGACGTGTCAACAACATCAACCAAGATGATAGATGGAATATCACTAAAACTTATATTCGTCATCTTCATTATGTAATCTTTTTCTTTATATTAAATCTTCTTTCAATGCTTATTATAGTTTACCTTTTATGTTAATATATTTTATTTATTATATTATCACATTCATTCACATTTTACATATATATATATACTTATTTATATTTTAAATCATTTATTATTTTATTAGTCCCTACCTCTATCAGGGATAATAACAATCACCTTAGAGTCAAATTCCTTCAACCCTCTATTTATTCCAGACATTTTCATGTGCACAACCAAAAGGATTTTTTTGTTTCTTTAACCGTTTTTCTTAAATTATTAAAAAAATGTTATAATTTTTGAAATTTGAATTTCTCATTTTCTAATTGGACCATAGCACTTTTATGGGACATAATAGCCCCAGTGGACTGCATTTTTATTTTCCTATTTTTTAGTGTCTGGAAAATCATTTTGAACTTAGAGAAAGGTAAATTTGTAAGTGGTCATTCCTTCGTGAGTTCTCTCGTACTCACGCTAACATTGTTATGCTTGAAATTAATACTGCTCTTCCCAATGGTGCCATAATTGATGGAGTTCTAGGACACTTATGTAAGAAAGGGGGTGTGGGGGCGAAACAAATATGCAAAGGAAGCTTTCATTGTAGAGATTGCATAGTTGTAAGCAATCGTAACGTTTGGTTGCAAATCCTAACTCAATATTATTTTAAATATGTTTAGCATACTTGCGAAGTCTTTGGATGCAAGGATATTATTTGACCCCAAACCTTTCATTATGCTATAAGTTTTCCTTGGAGTAGAGGAAGATTTCATTTTGGAGAGAGCGGGGGTCTAGGAGTGCCTAGTGGAATAAATTTTTATTTTCCTATTTGTGGGTGTCTCACAAAAGAAGAAACTAATTTTGAAGTGTACATTCCTTGGAAGAGTTCACAGACACTGACACTAACACTGTTAGGCCTGAAATTAATATTGATCTTCCAAATGATGCCACAATTGTTAGGGTTCTAGGACCCTTATGTAAGCGAGGGGGTGCGGGAGCTAAGAAAATATGCAGAGGAAACTTTCATTGTGGAGATTTCATAGGTGCAAGCGATAATAGTGTTTGGTGGAAAATCCTAAGTAAATATTATTTCAAATAGACTTTGCGTACTCACAAAGTCTTTAGATGCAAGGATATTATTTGGGACCAACACTTTCATTGTGTTATAAGTTTTCCTTGGAGTGCAAAGGTGCGGAGGAGGCATTCATTGTGTAGAGTGTAGAGATATGAGAGTGCATAGATACAGAAGAAGCCTAAATGTTGTGGGACTTAAGTTTCCAAGTCTGTAGTTGCTTGATATATAATATTGTTGCGTGTTTTCCTCACCTCCATTTAATCTAGCTTCTGAATACAAAGTTCATATATGCCATGGAAAATTTCTCTATACCTTTAGTAGTATAGGGCAGCTACTATAATGATTGTGAATTGTGTGTATTTCAAGGTTTAGTAGTAAGAAAGGACAATAATTATTCTGATTTTGATGTTGACTATTACATATAATGTTTGGATTGGTGTAATGGCTTATAGAACATAAGAGGATTGCAATTATTTATTTAAGGTTGTGTTAATCAGAGACTTAATGGTTGGCAAGTCCAATTTACTACCAATATTTACTTGCAATGAGTTCACTCAAACTCAAGCTCCTGGATTCGAGCTTGATTCAAACTCGATGAAGTTGTCACTAGAGAAAATGTTTTTTGCACTAAACCTTACCAGTTTAGTTCAAACTTACTCCTACATCATAGTCAGATGGTCATTCATGCCTACCAAGCTTATGCCATAAGGTTGCAAACTATCAATCACATATGATAAAAGATGCAGAACAATCTCTCATCATGAAATCAATCATGAAACCTAACACATAAGGATTTATTTAGTGGCAAAGAGAGAGGAAACATCTAAGAACTAAACTAGTGGTTGAATCAAATGAAAAAGAGTAAACTTTAATTGCAAATCCTAACTCAATATTATTTCAAATTGACTTGACATACTTGGAAAATGCTTTGATGCAAGGATGTTATTTTCCACCAAAGCTTTCATTTTTCTATTAGGTTTGCTATGAGAATAGAGTTGCAAAGGAAGCTTTCATTGTATGGAGTGAGAACGTTTCTGCCATTTTAAATTAATTTTTTTCTTAATCACTATTCATTAACAAAAATGAGTTCCCAATTACTAGTGGTCAAACATGATAATAACATTTTTAATTTAAAGTTGATTTAATGTATTAATATTACTTTTTACTACAAATTAATAGCTCATCTTAACAATCTACCATAATTTTTACATAATTGGAATGCTACTTCTTTGCCAATAAAAAGGAAAGTTAATTGGAATTTCATCCCTTTAAGTAGGCTATATTAAAGAAAAATACTTTGGGAAAAACAATGGAACCTCTCAGAATTTGATGAAGTCAAAATGTTTAAATAACCTTACATAGGGATAACATAATATGACATTACACCTCTCTGGAATATTACAAGACCGATACCCATAAAATTCCATCCTCTCAATATAAATTTTACAGATTATATATCATAAATACTACATTGATACCCATGAAATGGTACCCATAAGGTTGATCCCCTAAATTATTCCAAAGATAATTAGATAAGAAATGAAACTAGTTTATTACATGTACAATTTTTTCATGAGAGGCTTTTTAAATTAAGGGTAAGAGGGCTAATTTGTAATACCAACCTAGATCCATGTTAACTCCCAATATCTTATGATAGATTACATGGATCTAAATTGGTTTTATTTTTATTGATGATTAATCATAAATATGTTTGTTAATTTTGTATTATATTTTATTTTAATTTAATTTTTATTGAGGACATTAAGTTACAATACAACATCTCTATCACATTGGGGCATACATCACCTCATGATACAATGAGCCAGATCAAAATTTTCTTTTTAATGATTCAAATTAAGCTCTTTAAACAATGATTGTTATTTATTTATAAAAAAAATTCATATTGTTAAAATAAAAAATTATTTGTATCCTTGAAAGTTGATGTTTTCAAGTAACAAACATCAAAGAATACAACATCTATTATCTTACATGTTATTTAACAACTTTAATATATCGATTTATATCCATCTTAACTTTGGATCTATTAAGTGTCAAGAGGGATCATATCTAGTTTCACTCTAAAAAATGTTTGCATCTCAACCCCTCTAACATGGTACATTCAACCTAGTATGGTAGAGATGTTGTAATGTAATGTTTAACATTTCGGCTAATTCAAGTTACATAAAAATAAAAATAAATTAAATAAAAATTTAATGTAATGTAAACATTGTAACTCGGTCACAATAAAATAAAATAAAAATAACTCTATTAAAATAAAATAAAAATAACTCTATTGAAATAAAATAAAAATAAAAATAAAAATGGCCGATGTATTGACCAATGGGATTGAGAACCCATGCTATTGACCCATGGTATCCATGTGAAATATAGTCTATTTAAAGGAGGGAATTAAACTAGCCTAGATCCATCTTAACTTCACATTTGCCATGCATCACGGGGGATCAAATCTCTTAATATGCAAACATCTTTTAGAGTGGAAAGAGATTTGATAACTCTTAGTGCTGGGTAGATCTAGAGTTAAGATGAATCTTTATTTTAGATTGAGCAAGTTAAAATACTTACCAATACCTTTTTTATTTTATACTTAATTTTAAAAATGTATACTATTAAAAATTAAAATAAAATATTTATAAAACATTTTCACTTTGAAATGAGTTATGGTTTTTGGACATGTCGAATTGATAAGTCATGGTATTAGCCAATGGTATTGTAACAAATTATATTTAAAAGTTAATAATATTCATGGTGAATGGGAGTGAATATCCATGATGAAGAATCATGTGATATTGGAAGTTTATTGTAATTTTTAAGTTTTAATGTGTTATTAATTAAATTTTAATATGGCTACAAAATCATTATTTTACACTACTCCATCTCCCCATACCTTTTTTCTTTCACAAAATGTTATAAAATTAAATTAAAATTAAATATTTATAAAATAATTTAGATTACACCCAAAACCTACACATCTCCACCACATTAGGTTGTAGACCATCGCTCTGCGAAATTAACGTGGTTTTGTTTATGATATGATGAGTTTAATTTCTTATTTTGTGATTTTAAAAGGGTTTTTTTTCATCCAAAGAGGCTCTCGAGCCGCCAACCTAGTATGGAAGAGATGATTTAAGGTTATGTTATATTATGTCACTTTATGTAATGTTATTTTAGCATCCTCCTCCTACACTTACCCAATCTTACCGGTACACCATGGTAAATATGTGATTGAGAGTTACTATGATATGGATCAACCTCCTAGATCACATTAACGAAGTGGAATCAACAAAACCAAACCAAACTAACCTTCCTCATAAGCTATAGGACCACAGGGGCTAAACAACTACTCCAGGTTCCCTACCCCTGAGTCAACTTACTTTTTAGGTGAACTAGACCCCAGTCACTCCCATGTAAAGGCCTCCTTGCGACAATAGAGTTTTCTAGGTAGTTTTATCTTAGCGACCCCGAATTCTGAGCCACATTTTCATGAATAGGACTCATAAATCTGCCTAGAACTTGATCAAACTCTTAGGAATGATTAATAACAAGAAAATAATGCCTCTAATGAAAATCTTGAACAATGACCTAGCTTAACTCATCCTAACCATGACAGGAATGTTGTCAAACACATCATGAACATGTAATGTACAGGTCATAAAAAAGCTTATGAACATAGGGACCTCATACTTATCTAAGAATAATCAAGAAGGTTTAATGCCCTCTCATTATAGATGAAACATCATATATTAGGTCATGAATTCATTATCCATTCATTTACTAATAAAAAAATGATGAGAGCCATAACTCAATATTGTCATAAAACCATGCCTATAACTTACATATAACCAACAAAATAATAATGATAGAACAACCATTTAGGCCACATAATAACAAGCACATTTACACATAAAATACAAGAGGAAAAAGATCTTATTAACATATGCAAAATCCAACCAAGTTAGGGACTTCCACGTACTACCTGACCATAGATTGGGTTAAACCAAGAATTTCTTCCAACAAATCACCCACGTGCCATATTCCAAGCATGAATGTGGCATGCACAACAAAACCAATTGATGCTTTGTAACAACCCTCCTGAAAAGTTCATGTAATAAAATTTAATAAAGCGAAAAATAAGACCACGGTTAAGGGACACTTATTCCAAGCTTAATGTTGGGCAAAGATATCCTAGTGGGCATCACTATATGTGTGTTGTTTTCTTTTGACACATTTATTTATTAAAATAAAGGAAATTGGGAGAAAAGTAAGGTGAAAGGTCATAGGTTTCATGTGAGGAGGAAATTGAAGGAAAATAATGGAAAATGAAGAAATAGAGTCCTTGCATAAAAAGTCTTCTAAGGATCAATTGGGAAGCTTTTGCTAATCTTTTGTTAGTTCAATTTTGGAGCTATCTCATTATTATCTCTCTCACTGTTGGTCACTTAGATTTTTCTTGGAGTACTATAGCTTTGGATCAAGGAAGGAAAGGAAAGGAAACCAAGGATTAAGGAAGAAGAGCAAGATCAAATAGCTTCAACAAGAATACTTGCAAGTACCCCTTTTCATGTGTGATTTCCTAGCTGGTCTGGACATTCATGTCTTTGCATGTTGGTGTATGGTTCTTTTGTTGTCGGTGGAATGATTTTGTTAGGTTATGACAATGGTTTTTAGCCTAGCCTTACCTTTTTCTGAATGCCATGGTATGTTGGGATGTTTACCTTAGTTTTGAGCTTTGGTTTTCGGGATGGATTTCAAAATCTAGGGCGGAGGTGGTCTTGAGGTTCTTTCCCAAAAGCCTAGGAATCCCTTGACCAATTTTTGTTGGATGCATGGTAAAGCCTTAGGGATAAGTCTCAGTTTAAGGCCTAGTGATCTGGATTGGGATTGCGGTAAAGCCTGAGAAAATGGTTTCGATTTACATCCTAGTGATCCAGGATTAGATTGTGGTAAAGCCTGAGAGACAAGGAGACAAAAAATTCCTCAAGGATAGTGATGGATTTTGTATGGCATTCTAAGTTCGATTCGGTTGTGATTCAAGCACCAATTTTGGTATGATAATGGTTTGGTGAGGGTGGAGGTGGTTTAACATCTGGATTCTCTTGCTTATTCATGGATTGGTTGTTCTATGAGGCCCCACATTCATGCTTGGAATATGGCACAAGGGTGACTCGTTGAAAAATGGATTTTGTTCATCCATGTTTATCATCGGGTGGTACGTGGAAGTCCCGAACCTAGTCGGATTTACCTATGATTAATAAAAGCTAATTTCTCTTACTTTTTCACTGATTTATATGTGGATTTAATGGTTGTTGTATCTTTGATATTTATATGGTTTTATTCTTGTTATAAGCATGGTTAAATTACTAGTTCATGTCATGCTTATTTCATGAATTTACTTGTAATCGTTGAATGGATAGATGCAAGACCTAATTGATGATATAATATTTTAGTGGAGAAGGAGGTGATCATTTTGGTTATGTTTGATAAGTTCTTTCAGTAATTTATGTTCTTTCTTATATCCTAGACCTGTAGGTTGCATTGATGACAAGTGTTTGAAAAAATGTCAGTCTCAGTTGGGGATGCTCAGGCCTAGTCTCGAGGTTGATTTTTTATTTATTGACATTGTTATCATGTCTTTGATGGATTCTAAAGGTTGTAGAAAGTTCTAGTCAAAGGTCAGGATTATGGGCTAGAAAAGTGGCTGAAATTTTGGGGTCGTTGGCAGATGTATGATGACAAAAGTCCACAATCGCTGGCACATAGGCCTATGACAATGAATTTGGGTTTTTGGACACTCTCATTCCTATAGCATGAGACGAAAGGGGTTAAAAGGCTTGAATCATCAGTGGGACTTAGGGATAGGATGTTTGAATGGATGGCTGTCTCCTTAGGGTTTTGTTGTGGATGTGGATGGGTTTGTTTGATATGTTCCTTCGGTTCCATTTCCTTAAGGTCACCAAGGAAGTTGAATCACTTATAGTAGCCTCTCTCATTGCATGTTTACCCCGACTAGCCGGTTGCTTGGGTGAACTTGGGAGGAAGGGGTGTTACATATTTGTATCAAAGAGAGGTTGTGCTCTCCTTGGGTGAAGTTGCTTGGTCATGCATGCATGTCAGTTGCATGTGTGTCTATTACACTTGCATTACATGTGCTTGTTGCATTGCATCATGTTGATCATGATTGTAGTAAGGTTTTCATGAGGAACTTGAAGTGATTTTGTGGGATGCATCATTGGAAGTATATGACTGGCTTCATATGGTTATATGTCGCTTACATATTGATTATATGTCACTGTACTACATCTTTATATGTCAAGTGCATTCTTGAATGTTTTGATTACATGTATGAGTCTTGTAGGTTGATTACAAGAATTGATAACTTACGCTCGACTACATGTGTTCATACGTATGTGTAGTTGATTAGGCATTTCTTATAAATGTCAATAGTTGCATGTGGCAATATGTGGAATGGATTAATGTTTTTTTCATGCATGATTTCATATCGTACATTTTTTATATGGCCTTGCATTGAAGACTGGACCATAGCTAGAATGATGTTTATGCATTGATACACTTATTTGATATATGCCTATATGTTGTTATGATTATGTTATACATGTATCTTGTTGCTTTGATGATCTTGCAGACAAGGTATCCTCCCCAAATTATGCTAACATACATTGGTTTATTGTGATTTGGTTTAGTTGACATCGTATGCCTTGTAGGAAAGAGATCATATGGCTATCAAGGTGGTAGAGTACATAGAATATCACTATGCATCAGATGGGAAGTGTGGTGTCAGACACTCTTTTGACTTGGCAAGCACATTGAGAAGCCTGAAGGAAGAAATAAGGAGTTGTAGAGAAGCCAATAAAAAATCATGCATGTAGAACATAAACAAGCATAGGTGAATGTGATACTACTTTAGAGTTTGTCACATTTGTAGTGACAGGGACCACTACGGATTAGCCATGGACATGAGGATAGAATTAATGGGGCATATGTTTGTAGGTCTCCTAGTAGGCATAGGTCAGATACATCTAAAATGATCAAATATGGCAGGCTGTTGGACACTCCAAATAGGAGAGGTGATCGACACAGGTACTATTTCAGTCCTAGTTATGGTAGGCATCATGATCGTTATCGTTATCATCCTTATAGGAGGCCTTATAGGAGGGGTGATAGGGGATACTTGCTGGATGAGTTTAAGAAAGTGAAGCCACCTATCTTTATGTAAAGATAAAGAAATCACATGATGTAGAAACATGGTTGCTTGGTTTCAATTGCATGATTATTCAGAAAATATGAATGAAAAGGTGGTCACTTTTAGTCTCAAAGGTAAAGCGGATATTTGGTGGGAAGACAAGAATAATGTCAAAGGTATACATGAGGAATATTTGAGTTGGCATGCATTTAAAAGGGAATTCAAGAAGAAGTAATTATCAGAGAGGTACTATGATGATAGAGCTAAGGATTTTTATGACTTGTGGATGGGTTCAATGATAGATGATGAGTATACTAGCATATTTTTGGAGTTGTTGAGATATGTGCCTTACCTCAGGGAATAAAACCCCAAGGTTAAGAGATTCAATAGTGGACTTCCAGTTGCATACAGAGACTGGATTAATTTTGATGAGCCTAGATCGTTAGATGAGGCCATTTGAAAGTTGAAGCATTGTTATGAGTAATCAAAGTGCAAAGTTGAGCCTAAGCATGACTTGGGAAGAAATGAGAAATCTAAAGGAAAATGGCCACTAAAGAAAGGAAGACCTCAAGATGCAAGTGAGAAATAAAATGCATTTCCTTACAAGAGATTCAATATAGTTGAGAAGGAATTTGGAGAGTAGCAAGGTAGAGGTGGTGGTAGGGAACCATTGTAGTGTTGGATATGTGGTATGAATCATCGTAACATGGATTGTCCGCAGTATTGGATTGGTGGTAGACCCCCGATCTACAGTGCCCAAGAGGTGCATACAGTGAGTGATGTTTGTCATAGAATTCCTTAGATCTATGCAGTTGTGGACAACATGCAGGAGGATCATCAGGCATTGATCATTGAGATGGAAACTAAGCTTTGTGATCAAGTTATTTTTATTTTGATTAATCCTATATCTAACTATAGTTATATTAATCCTGACCTGGTGGATAAGTGTTGTTTGAGAAAAGAAGTGCATGCAGAATCTTGGTTGGTACAGTTGGCTATAGGTATGAAGAAGTGAGTTCACAATTGGGTAAGAGTTTATGAATTTGAGTTAAATGGCGTGCCTACAACAACACATTTGAATATACTGCCATTGGGTTGGTATAGTATGATTTTGGGTATGGATTGGCTATACCTTCACAGAAGCAAAGTGAATTGCTTCAACAAGGCCATTGATTGTGTGGATGATAGTATGGAAAAGAGAACTTTGTAGCGGAAGAAGAATCCTACATCAGTGATGATGTTCACCATTATTTAGGCTAAGGATAGTTGTAGAAAGGATTGTTTGATGTGCAGTACACATTTCTAGTGACAAGTGTAAGGAGGTTGAGGATGCAGATGTATTGAGAAGGTACCTAGTTTTGTAGCAGTTTCAGGATGTATTTCCTAAGTACGTTACAAACCCTGCATAGAAATTACCTGCATATGAATTCTAAAACACAGAAAATAAACAATGCAAGAGCGTAACACATAAAACACATATACACAGAGATTTTCCCCTGGATCCCAAAACCAGGACTGCCAGCATAATTTTTCATTATGTTCCTTTGAATGTTACAATACATATTTATACATGTCGAAGCATCCAATACCACGGACTAAAAACCATCACATCCAAAGCCATGGACTGAAAACCATCGCATCCAAAACCATGTGCGAAAATCATGCACAAAACCATAGGTAGGTCCACCCAATCTAACATAGGGTCCAAAACCAAAATTTTCCAGGGCACTGCCCCAGACCCCATAGAGTGGGGTTACCTGCACCCCTCAAACTCCCTATGACTCTTCCTGCTACGTAGTCAATGCAATGAAGGGGGGCTTCATCCCCCTTCTAACCCCCTGGTTAACTACGTGGGCTAGTTGTGGAAAGAATATAACATAGCCAAACAATAGGGAGGTAGAATTTTCTATTCAATTGGTGCCAGGGGAAACCCCAACATCAAAATCATCTTAGAGGATAAGTGCACTTAAGTTCGTTGAGTTAAGGTTACAGCTGAAGGAAATGTTGGACAAGGGGTACATTAGGTCAACTGTATCACCTTAGGGTGCACCAACGTTGTTCATGAAGAAGAAAGATGGTACTCTTAGATTGTTCATTAACTACAGGAAGTTGAACAAAGTAATGATTAAGAACAGATACCCATTGTTGAGGATTGATGATTTATTTGATCAGTTGAAGGGAGTAGAAATGGTCTCTAAGATCGACTTGAGATTTGGATGCCACCAGGTACACATCAAGGAAAAGGACATCTTCAAGTCTGCTTGTAGGAGTAGGTGTGGGAATTATGAGCTTGTTGTTGTTCCGTTCGGTTTGCCTAATGCTCCAGTTACATTTATTTTTTTGACAAATAGTGTGTTGCATTCTTATCTGGAGAAGTTTGTTATTGTATTTCTTGATGACATACTGGTATATTCTAAGAATGAGGAATAACATGCCAAGCATTTAATAACAATGTTGATATTTCTAAGAGAGCATCAGTTGTATGCTAAACTTAGCAAGTGAATCTTCTTTCAAATGAAGGTACATTACTTTGGGTGTGTTGTCTCCAAGGATGGCATAGTAGTGGATCTAGAAATGATAAGGGTCATCATGGAATGGGAAGATCCTAAGAATATGGATGAGGTGAGATCATTTTAGGGATTGGCAGGTTACTATAGGAGGTTCATCAAGAACTTCTCAGGCATTGCATATCCTATCACATTGTTACAGTGGAAAGGTAAGAAGTTCGAGTGGACACAAGAATGTGAGGCTAGTTTTGAGCAATTAAGTAGTTGTTGACACATGCACCAATGATAAATATTGTGGATCTAGACAAGGAGTTTGTAGTGTGTACAGATGCTTACAAGGGAGGACTTGGTGGAGTTCTCATGCAAGAAGAAAAGATAATGTTTTATGAGTCACAAAAACTGAATGAGAACGAGCATAAATATCCAACGCATGATCTTGAGATAACAACAATTATACATGCATTGAAGATGTGGAGGTATTATCTTCTTGGTAGGAGGTTTACATTGATGAGTGATCATAGCGGGTTGAGGTATTTGTTTATTCAACCAAATCTAAATGCCAAGCAAGCTAGATGGTTGGCTACCCTTGGTGAGTTGGACTTCAATATTAGATACATGAAAGGGAAGGAGAACTTGGTTGCAGATGGTCTTAGAAGGAAGGTACAGGTAAATCCTATAGGAGTTATGAGTTGTTATGGGATAGAGTTACAAGATAGGATCTTGCAAGCAGGACAGCGGGATGAAAAATACACAAAGATTATGCACAACTTACAATAGAGCGTAGGTAAAATTATAGGTACAGGTACATGTTTATGTATAGATGCAAGTACATGTACAAGTGATCAGAATGCATACTATCATCTCACGGTAGATGGTTTGGTGATATTTAGAGATAGGATATATGTGTTGAATTGTAGTGAGATCAAGAAGCTTATCTTGAGGGAATTTCATGCCAGCCATACTCAGGTCATCCAAGATATCAGAAGATGTTGACGATAGTAAAGAAGTTCTACTATTAGCTGAATCTGAAGAAGGAAGTGGTAGAGTTCATCGCTATATGTTTAGATTGTTAACAGTTCAAGGCGAAATGTAAGCATCCAGGTGGTTTAGTATAGCTTATAGCAATTCCAGAATGGAAATGGGAGTTCGTTTCCATGGATTTTATCACAGTTCTTCCTAGTATAGTAAAGAAACATGATCTATTATGGTCGTGGTTGACAGGTTGAGAAAGGTATCTCACTTCATTCTAGTAAAGACTACATATTCAGCAAGTGAGGTAGCATAGGTGTTCATAAGAGAGACAATGAGACTGCATGGTGTTCTAAAGAAGATTGTGTCGGACAGGGATGAAAAATTGACTTCCAAAATTTGGAAGGCACTATTTGTGGGTTTGGGTATAGATTTGGCCTTCAACACAACTTATCATCCACATACATATGGACATATAGAGAGGGTCAATAAGATCTTGGAGGATAGTTTAAGGATGTACATGATGCACCAACAAAATAAATGGGAGGAGTGTCTTCCATTGGTTGAGTCCAGATACAACAATGGTTATGAAGAGTCATTGAGGATGATTTCTTTCGAGCAGAGAAAATTTTAGGGGCTAATATTCGTAGGTGGGCTAATTTTCCATGTTTTTTCCAAAAAAAAGATTCACCAATTTCCATTTTTTCTAAAACGATTCACCCAAATTTATAGTACACCATTATTCTAAATTAAAAATCACCAAAATATTATATCAACTAACATAAAATCATTGAAAATCTAGATATTTGTACAAAAATATCACCAAAAATTTTACATTTTGCATATTAGGGACCAGTAAGATTTGCCAAGATTTCTAAACTTTAAGATAAACTTACATCCTTAAAATTTTCTCTGCTTTCGAGGCATTATATGGGCAGAGTTATAAATATTCTCTGGTTTTGAGGCATTGTATGGGAAGACATAGAGCAGGAAATGCTTGCTATAAAGAAGAATCTAAAGGAAACACAATATAAACATAAGAGTTATGTAGATCAACACGAGGTATTTAAGGAATTTCTGGTTGGGGAGAATGTGTATTATCAAGCCCAAGAAAATCATTTTTGAGGATTGGTTCATGTGTCAAGTTGGCACCATGGCATTGCGGGCCCTTCGAGATCCTTGAGAGGGTTGGAAAAGTGGCATATTGACTTGCTTTACCTCCAATGATGAAAGTGCATGATGTTTTCCATATTTCATTTCTTGAGAAGTATATAAAGGATATTGATCATGTTATTGATTGGTCTGTATTGAAAGTGGACAAAGAAGGAGAGCTCCAACCACAACCTCAGTGCATATTGTAGGAGAAACATCTCATGCTCAGAAACATAGCCATAGATCAAGTTAAATTGTAGTGGAGGCACTTTAGGCCTAAAGAAGCTATGTGGGAGATGGTGGATCAAAGGTGGGCCATGTATCCTTCATTGTTTATTGGTTGAAGCAAAGTCATTTTGCTTTGATTTTGGTATATGGTTGGAATGTGTTTTGCTGATGTTTGGTATATGTATGTATATGTATATGGATGTAAATACTACCATGAGATAAGTTATAAAAGTCTAATAATTGGTATGGGTGTCATATTATTATGGTTGCAATATTGTCATGTTGTCATGATATTTTTCTTTTGAGCATCTCTTTCATTGTAAATATTGTAACAAGCTAAGTTATAAAGATCCATGTGAAGTATATTTTATTTTTAGTGGTTTTTTTGAGGTCATGGTGTGGTTTAACAATGAGAACAGTGTTCCCTAAGGGGGAGGGTTCTGTAACATCCCTAGTGAAAATTTCATGTAATAAAAGCTAACAAAGGAAAAATAAGGCCACGGTTAAGGGACACTTATTCCAAGCTGAATGTTGAGAAAAGATATTCTAGTGAGAATCATTAGATGTGTGTTTTGGCTAAGGAAAATTGTAAAGGATAAGGAAAATGAATTAAAATGAAAAAAGGCATTCTTGTCACATTTAATTACAAAAATAAGGGAAATTAAGAGAAAAGTAAGGTGAAATGTGACAGGTTGCATGTGAGGATGAAATTGAAGGAAAATAATGAAAAATGAATAAATATAGGCCTCATTAATAAAAAGGCTTCTAGGGATCAATTGGCAAGCTTTGGCTAACCTTTTTTTAGTTCAAGTTTGGAGCTCTCTCATTATTCTCTCTCTCGCTCTCTCACTCTTGGTCACTTAGTGTTTTCTTAGAGTACTCTACCTTTGGATCAAGGAAGGAAATAAAGGAAAGGAAAGGAAGGATCAAGGGAGAAGATTGGGATCAAGCAACTTCTGCAGGAATACTTGTCAATAGCCTTTTGCATGTGTGATTTCCTAGCTGGTTTGGACATGCATGGCTTTGCATGTTGGTGTATGGTTCTCTTGTTGTTGATGGCATGGTTTTGTTGGGTTATGATAGTGGTTTTCAGCATAGCCTTGCCTTTTTTCAAATTTCATGGTATGCTGGGATGTTTATCTCAGTTTTGAGTCTTGGTTTGCTGGATGGATTTCAGAATCCAAGGTGGATGTGGTCTCAAGGTTCATTCCCAAAGGTCTATGAATCCCTTGACTAATTTCGGTGGGATACATGGTAAAGCTTAAGGGATAAGTCTCGGTTCAGGGCATAGTGATCTTGGTTGGGATTGTGTTAAATCCTGAGAGACTCGTCTTGGTTTAGGGCCTAGTGATCTAGGATTGGATTGCGGTAAAGCCTAAGGTGTTACACGCTTCCCCAAGGTTTACTATGTATCCTCACATTACCAGTCAAGGGATTCCTAGGCCTAAAATTCTCATCTATACCCCTAGGATTTACCATGTATCCCATCATTACCAGTCAAGGGATTCCTAAGCCTAAAAAATATACACTACAGGCTTTACCTAAATCCAACCATATACCGATCAAGGGATCACTAGGCCCTAAACAACACTAGATTCATCTAGATCCCTCCTCATAAACTATGAGAAAATTTCCCATCTCCAACATTAGACTTTATGATTTATCGTGTCATTACCAATCATGGGATTCTTAAGCTTTTGGGAAATTTTCCTGAGACCACCCGACTCAGTTTCGAAACCATATGACAATCTAGCTCAACCAAGTAAAGGAACCCCATCACACCATGGGTATCTAGAAATTGAAAGGCAACGTTGAAAACCATTATCAAACCTGGAAAAACACGAGGGAATAACACACATGCATATACCATGCATGCCAAAAATAGCAAAAAAAGCATACATGCAACTCGATACATGAAATTAATCCCACTATAGCCACTTGATCCAACTCTTTATTTCTTGATCTTTTCTTCTCTTTGCTTTCTTTCCCTTCCTTTTCATTCCTTTCTCCAATGCTAGAGCATTCCAAGAATGCTCTGTGTGTAAGAGTATGAGAGAGGGACCATCGACATAGAGCTCCAAAACTAAATTGATAAAAGTCATGAACTAGTCCTCATAAGCCTTTTTATCAATGACGCCTCTATTTTCTTCACTCTCCTTCATTTTCCTTCATTTTCCTCCTCACATTTATCCTATGACCTTTCACCTTCCTTTTCTCCTATTGTCCTTTATTTCCATAAATAATATGCTAATTAATGCCTCTTTTCCTTTATAATGCCTCTGTCTTTTCCTTTGCTAATTTCCCCTTAGGCATAATAGCCAAATGAACACCCACACTAGGATGTTTTTCCCAACATTCAGCTTGACATGCATTTCCCATTACCTTAGCCTTATTTTGGTTTTATTAACTTTACTACATGGATTTTTAACCCGAGGCTGTTACGGACCCCTACCCATTATGGTAACACCATCCTCGATGTTCAATGATACCTAAAACTAGAAAGACAGCTAAAAACAAAACATGTGAGCTATGGAGCTTTATAACTTAGCTCGATGCAGCTTTTACAATGAACAACATGTTGAAAGTAAACCAACATAACCATCTTGATAAGCATAAAAACATGACAAACATACCACTTAGTGGAGCTTTATAGCATAACTCACTGTGGTATTTATATCCATATACATATAAAAATATACAAAAAAAGTTTTTCCTCAACTGATAAATAAGGAAGGATACATAGCCCGCATCTGATCAGCCATCTCCCATGTAGATTCATTGGTCCCAAAGTGCTTCAACTGCACTTTAACTTGCTCAATTGCTTGATTCCGTAGCATGATCACATTTCTCTACAAATTCATTGAGGTTTCGACTGGAATTCTCCTTTTGGCTCCACCTACAATACAAACCAATCAATCACATGATCAACATCTTTTACATATATTTTAAGTAATGAAACATGGAAAAAATCATGGACTTTCACTTTGGAAGGTAGTGCAAGTTAATAGGACACTGGTCCAATCCTCTCAAGGATCTTGAAAGGCCAGTAATACTGAGGTGCTAGCTGCGCACATGACCCAATCCTCAAGGAAATATTCTTTGTCTTAATGCACAAGTACACATGTTCCCCAACCTAAAATTCCTTAAACATATTTTGTTGATTTTCATAACTCTTATGTTTGTCTTGTGTTTCCTTTAAATCCTTCTTGATAATCTACATTCCCTATTCCATGTCTGCCAGCATGTCTGGTCCTATCAAAACCCTATTCACTAGAACACTCTAACCAATAGGAGTATTACAACTCCTCCCATACAGTGCCTCAAAAAAACTCTTCCTTAATGACTCCTGGTACCCATAGTTGTAAGAAAACTAAACTAGTGGAAGATGATCTTCCCACTTCTATTGTTGATGCATCACATACGTTCTCAACATATCCTCCAGTATCATGTTGACCCTATCTATTTGTCCATCTCTCTGTGGATGATAAAATGTGTTGAAGATCAAATTTGTACACAATCATGCAAATAACGCCTTCCAAAACCTAGAACTAAACTTAACATCCATGTCATATAGAATCTTCTTCAAAACACCATGCAACCTCACTATCTCCCTGATGAAGACCTATGCTACATCACTGACTGAATACGTAGACTTCAATAGAATTAAGTGTGCTACCTTTCTCAACCCGTCCACCACAGCCATGATGGAACCATTCTGTCTATATTTCTTTGGAAAACCTGTAATGAATTCCATGGAAGTGACCTCCCATTTCCACTCTGGAACCATAATCGGCTGTCGTAACCCCCCTGAATGCTTACATTATGCTTTTACATGTTGACAATACAAACATCTAGCTACAAAATTTTCCACTTCCTTCTTTAAATTATGCAAATAGTAGAACTCATTCACCGATGTCAATGTCTTATGTTATCTTGGATGACACAAATATGACCTAGCATGGAATTCCCTCAAGGTAAGCTTCATGAGATCACTACTATCCAACATATAGATTTTGTCCCTAAATCTGACTAAACCATCTGCTATGAGAAGATACTCCACATCCTGTACCCCTGTACCCTCCTATAACGTATTCTTAAGCACCCTATACTTGTCATCCTAATGTCCTTCCTATAATATTTGATATTTTATCCCATATGAACTCATAAATGCTATATGATTCACCTACATTCTTCTACTAAAATCATCTGTAACCGTGTTCTCTCTACCCTTAATGTACATGATCTCAAAATCAAACTAACTGATAGTGGGAAACCCTCCAGTTTACCAAAAATTCATATTTAGTTGTTCAAACAAGTACCCCAATCCACTACGATCACTCATCTATACAAACATTTTTTCAAGAAGATAGTGCCTCCACATCTTCAATGCATGGATGATTGCTGCCAACTGAAGATCATATTTCACATAGTTTTGCTCATGCTCATCCAGTTTCCTTAGTTTATAACACAACACTTGTCCCTCGTGCATTAGGACTCCACCAAGTCCTCTCTTGAAAGAATTTGTACATACCACGAACTCTTTATTCGGATATGAAATCTTTAGAACTGGATAATTTGTCAACAATTGTTTCAATTTCTCAAAACTTACTACACATTCCTCTATCCACTCAAATTTATTTCCTTTCCTATGTAATGATGTGGTAGGATATGTAAACCATGAGAAGTTCATGATGACCCTCCTATAGTAACCTAATAACCCCATAAATGACCTTACCTCATCCACATTCCTAGGATCTTCCCATTCCATGATAGCCCTTATATTTTCTAGATCCACTTATATGACTTCCTTGGAAACAACATGCCCCAAGTAATGTACCTCTATCCAAAAGAAACTGAATTTTCTAATTTTGGCATAGAATTGATGCTCTCTTAGAAATCTCAATACTTCTACTGAGTGTTTTGCATGCTATTCCTCATTATTATAATATATCAAGATGTCATCAATGAATATTATCACAAACTTCCGCAAATAATGACGTAACAAGCTATTCATTAAGAAAATAAAAGTAGTTGAAGCATTAGACAAAGCAAATAGAACTACAAAAAACTCATAATGCCCATACTTGGTCCATAAAGAAGTCTTGTATATTTCCTCTTCTTTGATACATACCTAATGATATCCTCATCTCAAATAAATCTTCAATAACATTGTTTCTCCCTTCAACTGAGCAAAAAAGTCACCAATCCTTGGCAACAGATAGATGTTATTGAAGTTTACCTTGTTCAACTACCTGTATTCAATGCATAACCTAAGAGTACCATATTTCTTCTTTACTAACAACACTAGTGTACCCCAAGGTTATACACTTGGCTTGATGTATCCCTTGTCAAGTATTTCCTTCAGCTGCAACTTAAATTATACTAACTCTGGACTATTCATCTTGTATGGTGAATTTGATGCAAGTGTTTCTCCCACCATCAACTCAATAGAAAACTCCACTTCCCTACGAGGAAGTAAATTTGGGATATTTGCTGGAAATAAATCGTGAAACTATTGTAAAATTGGGTACCTATTCAAGACCTTCACATCCTCAACATCCATAACTTTATCACTAGAAGTATTTATTGCAAGTAACACACACGCTTTCCCGTGGCTGTGCTTTGCCTGCATAGCTATGAACATTCTAACTGACAATGCCTTCTTCTTACCCAGAAAGACCCTCTGTTCTCCATTGTCATCCAAGTATTCAAGAGTATTCTCATAAAAATCCACCTTAGTCCTGTGAAGATACAACCAAACCATAGCCAAATTCATATTTTATGATCTCAATGGAATTAAATTAAGATTCATCGATGTAGGCATACCATTCAATTCAAATACACAATATCTTACCCAATCATGAACTCTTTTCTTTGTACCTGTAACCAACTACACTAACCTACATTTTTCATGCACTTCTTTATTCAAACCAAACTTATCCACTAGGTAATGATTAACATATCTATAATTAGATCTAGGGTCAATCAAAATAGAAACAACTTGATCATAAATCTTACTATCCATCTCGATAAGATATTCCTAGCAATTTTCCTTCATGTTATCAAATGTTTCATATATCTAAGGAATGATTTGTCGAACATTCCCAACTGTCTGTGTTTCCCATGCATTGTAAATATGAGGCCTACCACCCTAATATGATGGAAAATCCCTCTTGACATGCTCCTTTTTACATATACAACATCTACAATTATTACTTTAGGAGCTTCCTCTTCTCTTTCTTGTGCCCAGTATTTGGATCTTATTTATACCTAATCTAACATTCTCTACGATAAAGTACCAAATGCTTCATTACCTTCTAATATTGTTCCTAAAACTACCAGTAAATAATCACATGTCACTAATGGCATGATTGGTTATGTCGACCAATAATTGATGAGTAAACCATCTAGTATGAATCTTCTTGTGGCTGGCTAAAACCATCCTTCCACTACTCCTATGCCTTCTACTTCCAAGATCAATGTCATTAAATCTTCCAAAGGTAAATATCAGTAACCAAAAAGTAAGAAGAAAGGAAAAGTTAAAAAGAAGAAAGATAATCCTTCATAGGAAAAACAAAACAATCATTCTTATGAAGAAAATTGAAAACCTTGTTATCCATGTTTTGTTTTTGATGAGGAAAATTTCACTCATGATTTTCCCCATAAGGTGAAAGTGAGTCAATTTCTTAAACCATTTGTTGCACCCATTGTGTTGACAGATCCATTTCTAAATTATGAAACCAATATGGTTTCGTGAGATCCCACTTTGTCTAACTTGGTTTTGATGCTCTCCTCTGGTAAGATGGAAAATGACATTATGGTGGCCACCCGTAATAAAGACTATAGTAATGTGAATCCCTCAAATGGTCAGGCTATTAATCAATCTACTAGTTTAACTACATCTCCATCAAATTCTGATCCAAATGTGTTTCCTACAAAATTGACGATTAATCCTCCCAAAGGTGTTATCCATAAATCTACATTCAACCCTCGTGTAAGAGCTACTTAAAATTATAACATAGTTCAGGATATGTCTCAAGCTCCTTTAGTTATGTCAAATCTTGAGGTGTTGAAAAAATGTCCCACCTAGAAGAAGGATTTTCTTTATGTAATTGGATGTATTTATCCTTTAGATTATAGCCTTTTATTTTTTAACCATGAGAGTTACACGCCTTGAATTCCAACCCAATTAGATTTCATGATTCAAGTTGTTATTCGTGGCAAGTATATCCATCATTCCATATTGAAATAAGGACCTTCAACCTATATAATGTCACTTTCTTGCTAGAAGGCCATTGGTTCTCACCAATTGAATTAGTCACTAACTACTCTAAAGGTTTTTGACATAATAGGCTTCAAGCCTTCTAGAATTTTGAATTCATCACAAGTAGAATTAGGAGGTAAGATGATTTTGGTAGAAGTCAAATTTATCGACAAACCATTAGATTATAGCCTTCTACTCAGTTGTACATGGTTTTATACTATGTAAGATGTTGTTCGACATCTTTTAGAATGATTTATTTTCCTCACAAGTGAGGTATCATATCCATTGATCAACTCACTTTCTTTGCCACCAATTCTCAAGTTACTAGAAGTGTCCCTCTTGTGGGAGAAAACCCACATCCATATTAGCATGTCGGGGTGGCATTTCTTAAGGAATTTTCCCTCATGGGAACCTTTTCTCTTCCTCCTCCTTTTCTCGATGACTCTAATCCAGTTGCCTATGTCAACATGATATCTTCTTTTACTACTTCATCTGATCCTTGGATAGTGCTAGATACATCTAATATTGATACTTTTGGTGACCGTATGTCACTCAATCCCATTGAGATCGACGATGAAGCCATTTATTCTGCCTTTGCGACACATTCTACTCTCTCCTCTTTGATCAATTCGGTTCATTGTTCTTTATATTACAGAACATCCTTTGTTCCCTTCTCTCATACATTTTCTACTAATGAGAGCATCAACAAGATCATGAGGCCAGATGATGTGCCATGGGATGATCAACATCATTGTTTATCCTTTCCATATTCCTTCAAAGATAATATTAGTGAACTATATCGGTCCAATCATTGATATTTTTGTGAATTCTATATCCATCCATGGTATTGATTCTCAGAAAAATTTGTCGAATATTGAAGAGACTATCCCTCTCCATATTTCAATCAAATTAGACATTATTGAGAATGTACATATTAGTGTGTCTTTCTCTCTCGATGAGATCAAGACTTATAAATCCCTTTTCCATGAGTTTCAAGATGTTTTCACATGGTATGATGAAGAGATATTAGGTATCGATCCAAACATCATTCACATCAAATTAAGATGTATCTTGATGTTAGTCTAGTTTGACAATGCCTCTGTCTATTCCATACCAAGAAGGTTGTTTCTATTAAAGCCGAACTTGAAAAAATTATACGCATTGGTTTTATCTATCGAGTACCTCTAATAGGTTGGGTGTCAAACATTGTTCCTTTCATGAAGAAATAGGGAATAATTTGTGTTTGTGTCGATTATTAAGACATTAATTGTGCTTATCCTAGGGACAATTATCCTACCCTATTAACTTATTTGATTGTTGACTATTGTGATGGCTGTAAAATATTTTCATTTATGGATGGATTTTCTAGCTACAATCAAATCAATATTCTCCCAAATGACAAACATAAAACCATATTTATTTGTGCTTCGGGCACATTTTCATATCAAAATATCCCTTTCAGATTGAAAAATTTTGGGGATACATTTTAGACAGCAAACACATCGTACAGAAATATTTGGATGACCTACCTTCTCACTCAAAACATCGTGTTTGATCATCCAATGCACCTTAGGGCTATATTTTTATGTTGTCGATGCTATAAAATTAGGCTCAATCCACACAAGTATGTTTTGTGTTAGATATGGTCGAATTCTTGGTTTTGTTGTATCAAAACATGGAATTCATAATGACCCATAAAAATTCCATGCGATCCTAGATTTGCTTGCTCCCTCCTCCCTTCTTCAGCTTCAACAACTCCAAGGGAAGGCTAACTTTCTACGGAGATACATTCCCAACTACGCTGAATTGACCAAAGGATTTACTCGCTTGTTAAAGAAATGTTTTTGCTCCATTGGGATGACGCTGCCCAAAAGGCATTCGATGCCTTGAAAGATGTTCTGATTCAAGCATCCTTGTTGTATCCCCTGGATTACCAACACGATTATTTCCTGTATCTCTCCATTGTAATAACTACCATTGTTATGGTATTTTTCCAACATGATGATGTAGGGAATGCACATCCGATTTATTATTTGAGTTAGAACTTGAATGATATCGAGACCAAATATACTCAAGTCAAAAAGTTAGCTTTGGTGGCTTTCCATGTTGTACAAATGTTTCGCCACTATATCTTTCTCTGCAAGACTATGGTCATTTCTGACTGCAACCCCATGACATACATCTTGCAACAAAAATTTCTAGGGTACAAGTACTCCAAATGGATTTTCATCCTTCAAGAGTTGGATTTGGAATTCATGAAATCCAAGCCAAAGAAATCCTTATTTTTTGTTGAGCTAATTTGCGACCTTTGCACTTCTGAAACTGAGACAACATCTAATGATTCTATTTTAGATGATTCATTGTTCCTAATCTCATCATTTGACCCATGGTATTTAGACATTATCATATATATCCAAACCTAGACTTTCTGGTCCGATACGTCTCACTCTAACCAACGACATATTTGATAGCTAAAAGCTATATTATAATCAATGACACCCTTTATCATTATGGTATCGATACAATTTTTTGAATGTTCCTCACCCATGAAGTTGTTGAGAAAGTCTTGAATGAATGAAAGTATAGGGAATGTGGCGGTCATATGTCTTTTTATGCCACCACACAATATTTTGCATGTTGGCTATTTTTCACCTACTATGTTTTGTGATTGCATCATTGCGATTCAAAAGTGCCATGCTTGCTACATATATGGTCATAAAATCCATGCTCCACCCACTCCTTTACACCATTTTATCACAGTTGGATCATTTATGAAATGGGGAATTAAATTCATGACATGTAACCCTCACTCAGATGGGGGGCATGGTTATATCATTGAGCGGTAAACTATTTTACCAGGTGGAACGAAGCGATGCCTACATATAATAATACCGGTGAAATAGTTGTTCTCTTATTTTTCAATCATGTCATTGTGAGGTTTGGTGTACCATAGGCTATGGTTACATACAATGGGAAAAATTTTTGTAACCACATGATGTTTGAACTAACTGCTAAGTTAGATCTCTCTCATGAGAGTTCAACTCCCTACTAACCTTAGGTGAATGGGCAAGTTGAGGCCATCAATAAAGTTTTGAAAAGAATGATTCAACGCATGATATAGGTCTAGAAAGCAGACTAGTATCAAATACACTATGCAACATTGTGGGCATATCGAACTTTTGTTCAGACTGCTATCAAGTTTAGACCATTTCAATTGGTGTATGGTCTAGAAGAAATCCTTCCTATTGAGTGTGAAATTATGTTTGTAAGACTTGTTGTTGTGCTACTTCGTAACACTTCTATAGAAGGAAAGCATCTCTTACATCTAAAACAACATGGTATATATATGCTTTGAATGGAAATTTAGTGAGTTTACATGTGATTTGTATCGGTCACTCTACAAATTATATTGTTGAGTATAGTGAAGTGATTGAACTATTGTCTAATTTTATTTCCCACAGTATACGTTGTATAGTTATCAAGCTTCACTGACAACTTGTAGTACTACAATTAACTAATATCTATTTAATTAGGATTCCCACTATGCTTTGTATGTTCTTAAGGGTTTGCCTTCTAGAAATATCCAATATCAACACATTCGTATAAGTCTAAATACATTGACATATGCATTAGAAAATCATGTTTTAGATAACCATTTGTGGCATATTTAAATTCAATTCAATTCACATCACATACATTAAGTGGGATAATAGAACATATAAGAAACACAAATAGGTAGATAGTGTATATATATCAAAGTTTTATTTTACAAAACATGTGTCTGAGACACATATGGCCACATGACTTGTCATATCATAAAATATACATGCGGTCAAAATATGGCTATATATATAAGCCTCCTAGTAGACTAATCATGATGCTCCTGATAGCAAGAAACTGGGTGAGCGATCTTGCATAGTAGCCAGCTGATATGACAAGGCACGCAAATATTATGATGTTGTAGTCTCATAGGGATTCAATCGAACCTAGTCTCAACTATGCCTTGGGTCAACCCCTCCATGTGTCGGTCGACCTCTGCAAGGGTCTCGGCCACATTAAGATCTTGCAATACCTCTTGTCTCTCTGCAACAACATGTACTCTTATTGGTGCATTTTGTGGTTGTCCCACACGATGAATATAAGAGGAAGCCATAGGTCGAACAGGTCTAATGTCTGCATGTGAAAAAATCAATATTTTAGTCTCAAATACATAGAAAATACAATTTTTTTTTGTAAAACTTAGAAACTCAAAAAATGATCAAAATGTTCTTGTTTTACCTATGGCATCCCATTTCTTTCCATTACGAAGCACAAGCTCTGGGTCACCATGGAAATCCATCCCTGCATATGGATAGTCTACAATCATAATGAATTGCATGCACAAACATCAAAAGCATACTAGTGTGAAACTCATAGATGATGGATCTGCATGTATGGATGTGAGATCCAACCACCTCCTCATCTGTGGGAATCTTGGATCTATGAGCTTGAGTGGGATATGTTGCGGTTGGAGAAATGGAATCCACTCTAAGTAAAATGAAATCAATATCAAACCATAACCAAATTTCTTCAACAATCCATCCTTTTCCCTGGTCAATTGTTCCTTCATATTTTCCAATACTCCCTCACACTAGTTGAATATTGTTGGCTCTATACACTGTAGAGCATACTACATATGAGACCTATTCACCAAATTTAGAGTAACACTACCAGCCAATCTAGAAATTATGAATAGGATTTTTTTGAGAGGAAAATGTACCTCATCCTTTATATAGATTTTCTCATCCTTGGTTAGTTGGGATTGAGGTATACAATGTACATCAATGTAATCCTTGATTGTCTCTCCATCCATCCTTCAACTGGATAATGAGATGGCAGCACCTCATCTCAATGGAACATTTAAGAAGTATATATCTTCCACCTGTATCTCATGCATATGTGCTTCAAGTATAAAAGCATGTGCCTAAACATTCCATACTAGGACAAGATACTCCAATAACTACATTTGTTGCCTTATCCCAACTACCCAGAAGCCATAAATATTTCAAGAGCCCACAATCTCTCAATTCTTAGATAGTGGATTGATCATCAAATGCATTCATATCTTCTTCCTCAAGTTCTCTTTCTTTCCATATTAGAGCCATTTTGTTTAGATGTAAACTTGAAACATAGCAAGAAGAATTATTAGAGTGAGTTCCATGCAAAAAAAATTGGAATATTTTGAGTAAAACAGGAAAAAACATTTTTGAATTGAGCACAGTGCACCTCTCTAAGGTCAAACAGTGCATTATAGTACCCTAAACAGTGCATTTGTTTCCTACCTAGTGTACCTTTCGACACTACTAGGGTGTGCTAGAGTTAGGGTGAAAATTAAAGCCCTAAGTGTCTCAAAACTTGAAAAAATGTGCATGAAATGACAAAACATAAGGCTAGAATGAAAGAATAAGGTGAGATATCCTACCTAGAAGTGACGACACTCGAAGTGATCGAACATATTGGCTATAATCAACTGTAGAAGATCGAGGGTAAAAAGCACTAAGACCTCACTCACCAAGAAGTAAAATGTGAAATGGTAAAAATTAATTATGTTTTTGCCTATTTACAGTCATTTTGATAATTATTTTATTAATATTTTAATGTTTTGACCTAAATGTGACTCAATTTTATCATGGATTGGGTATTTTTAATCTTTTGGTGGTGTTTTGAGTAGGCTAATAACCATTTAGCGAATCTGATGATGTCTAAATTGAAACAAGTAATTTTGACAAAAGAGCATGCTTTTATCACTTCTTCGGGCTTTTTTAGCTCTTTTGAGACTCCCAAAATATGAAAATATTGTCGAACACTTGTTTTTTTGAACTTGTTAAAGTGAATGAAACTCAATATCATTTTATCCCTTTTCCGGATTGAGATAGACTATTTACGAAAAAGGAATACATTAGTCAAACATGGATAAGAGGTTCACCTGAGTATCATTTTCTTTCTTTTTTTACTCAAATGACTATTTAAGAAAAGGAAATTTCTTATTTGTCTTTTTCCCCTCTTTTTAAAACTCTCTAAACATGAAAAAGGAGTCAAGTTAGACCTTGACTAGACTCGTAAAAACATCAAACAATGATGGACTTGTCAAACATGATGGGACTGAACCACTCCTTGTCAGGGTTTGTTAAATATACTCAGATGGATCGATCTAAAGGATGAAATTCCAGACTAAGAATATGTTATCCTCCTCAATCTTGTTATTAAATAAAGAGGTATTGACTAGAAATGGTTGGAGATATTGGGAAAATAGGGTACTCTACCTATTAATGGAAGTGATTCAGTATTGAACATGATGCTCTTCCACTTCATCTCCATGGTCATTGGGTTGGGAAATATTCTTCTTTTTGGATCATCATACCTTATCAAAGCCTCTCAATGCTACCAAATCCATTCAGTGTTGCCGATATGTTCAAGATAAGTCATTCAGTTGATATTTAATACAATACTCTTAGGATCTCATTCCATGTTTGTTTTTCCTGAACTATTTCCACATCAGTATCATTCTATCTCAAATCATGATACCTATTTCATGTTGGTTATTGGGGATACATCAAGGCCCTCTCAAGACGGGTCACTTTGTTTTCACGTCATATCATTTTCTAGGAAGTTGACATAGAAATTCTTCATTTAGTACCTTGGGACTTGTATACATCAATGACAAGTTTCCTCACTCTTGGCGACAAGTTTTCATCATCAACCTTTGATTGAAGGATTCTATGTGGTGTTCGACATCAACTCATTCATTCACACTATATGGATTATATTATTGTACCTTGAGAGCCATTAAAATAACTAGTGGTTTCTCTCACATATGTTAACGTCTTCCATCATTGGCCACTAATAATATGGTGGCTACCATATTCCACTCCATCTCTTTTATTTGCATTGTTAAATGTGTACATTGGATGATCGAGTGAATGAGATAGAAGGCCCCAGATCTAGTTCCATCCATCTAGACTGTTCTTTCAAGATTAATGCAAAAATTAAAAAGTATGATGACTATGATCATATAGAAAGACATCCAATCACGGGTCCATACTTTTCCATCAGTGGACATGACTTCTTGATCATTGTACTTGTAATGTTAGCTTATGTGTTGAGCATGGGTATGCCTCCCTTAGAAAATATATCATGATGAAAATTTATTATAATAGATAATGATCTTGAGCAATTATTCTTGATCCAAACCTATCACAAGGTAAAGCAATTAAGTAATCAGCCATCATTTCTGACTTTGCGCTTCAGAGGGAAATCTATTATAGGCCATTTTCTCACATGTGGTCAATAGTCCTACAAATTGGATCAATCACCATATGTGAAAATATTGTCTTCATCCCTACAAAAACCATAATTATGACCTTTCCAAACAACTCACTTTTTGGGTCTAACTACGAGAAATTAGATCTTTTAAGCCCTAGTATACCTTACCTGTTTAGAGACTTACATTCAACGACAATTTCTCCTTTTTCCACTAGCGTTGATTAGGAACACCTTAATCCTTTTTGGGGGTGCGATGATTCTAGAAATTCGAGAACTTGTAAGAGTTTTTTTAAGAATTTACCTTGGATAATAAGCTTGAATCCTATCTAATCCTATCTTGGAGATCTCACCTCTTATCCCTTGAGCTCATTATCTCATCTTAAGTTGATTTCAATCCTAGATTTGTAAATAGATAATAATTCCTAAACCACCATACCTCTCTTATAAATTTATTTCCATCTACAACATCAGGGTTGGATTTTGGATACTGGTCATGTCCTCATGTGACTGCCTTGAATCTACGAGAGTCATCATCTTCATTCATTAGCATGATATTTAGGTGTGCTTTTTGACAAGGAAGGACAACCCAACTTGTGGATATCTTTACAAGATAAACTACTATTCTTGGTTGTAAACTCTCTCCTATTTCTATTAATACCAACAATATATTGTTTTCGTATATGTGTTATGTTACATTTACATTCATATATTTCAATGTTTCATTGCTCCATTGAATAGCATAATTGAATTATGCTACATAGATGTTGTGCATGTTTGGCTTATTATGAGTGTATATGTAGGTTCTAATGGTAGAAATTAGAGCTATGATTGGAGCTTAGAAATTGAGAATAAAGTAAAGCTTGAAACAGATCCCACATAAGCCTCTTTCTCATTCTTCAATTTCTCTAAGGGAAACTCTATATTCTTTTCTTTTTTTTGTTCTACACCAGTCCCCTAGGTCTAGGGAATACACCTTTTTCCATAATCATAAATTCTACATAACAATTTTACAGGAATTATAGTTCATAATAAAATTTACAATTTGGGTAGCCAAAGAGATACCACTAACCCCACCCCTTTGAGGACATTGTCGTAGGTGTTTTATACACATAACAAAAAATGTAACAATAAGATTTATATACACATAGTTCATTTTACATTTATTACTTATTAAAAAAAAATGGGTATTATTCCCTTATCCAATTATCCATATCCCAAGTGGCTTTTGTAATAACCTTGGTGAAAATTCCATGTAATAAAAGTTAGTTAGAGAGGTATAATTTTGTATTCAGTTGGTGCCAGGGGAAACCCCAACATCAAAATCACCTTAGAGGATGAGTGCACCTAAGTTGGTTGAGTTAAAGTTACAATTGAAGGAAATGTTTGACGAGGGGTACATTGGGTCGAGTGTATCACCTTAGGGTGCACCAATGTTGTTCATTAAGAATAAATATGGTACTCTTAGATTGTTCATTAACTACAAGAAATTGAACAAGGTAACGATTAAGAACAGATACCCTTTCTCGAGGATTGATGATTTGTTTGATCAGTTGAAGGGAGTAGCAGTGTTCTCTAAGATCGACTTGAGATCGGGATGCCATCAGGTACACACCAGGGAAGAGGACATCTTCAAGACTGCTTGCAGGAGTAGGTGTAGGAATTATGAGCTTGTTGTTGTTCCATTGTTTTGCCTAATGCTCCAGTTACATTTATTTTTTTGACGAATAATGTGTTGCATCCTTATCTGGACAAGTTTGTTATTGTATTCCTTGATGAGATACTGGTATATTATAAGAATAAGGAAGAACACACCGAGAATTTAACAACAGTGTTGATATTTCTAAGAGAGCAATATTTTTGTGCTAAACTTAGCAAGTGAATCTTCTTTCAAGAAAAGGTACATTAATTTGGGTGTGTTGTCTCCAAGGATGGCATAGTAGTGGATCTAGAAATGATAAGGTTCATCATGGAGTGGGAAGCTCCTAAGAGTTTGGATGAGGTGAGATCATTTTTGGGATTGGCAGGTTACCATAGGAGGTTCATCAGGAAATTCTCATGCATTACATATCCTATTACATCGTTACAGTGGTAAAAAGTTTGAATCGACACAAGAATGTGAGGTTAGTTTTGAGCAACTTAAGCAGTTGTTGACACATGCACTAATGCTAAATATTGTGGATCCAGACAAGGAATTTGTAGTGTGTATAGATTCTTTCAAGGGAGGAATTGGTGGAGTTCTCATGCAAGAAGGAAAGGTAGTGAATTATGAGTCACAAAAACTTAATGAAAATGAGCATAAATATCCAACACGTGATCTTGGGATAGCAACAATGGTACATGCATTGAAAATGTGGAGGTATTATCTTCTTGGCAAGAGGTTTACATTGATGAGTGATCATAGCGGGTTAAGGTATTTGTTTAATTAGCAAAATCTAAATGCCAAGCGAGCTAGATGGTTGGCTGCCCTTACTGAGTTGGACTTCGAGATTAAATACATGAAATGGAAGGAGAACCGGGTTGCATATGCTCTTATCAGGAAGGTATAGGTAAATCATATGGGAGCTATGAGATTTTATGGGATAGAGTTACAATATAGGATCTTGCAGACATGACAACGAGATGAAAAATGCATGGTGATTATGCACATCTTACAATAGAGTGTAGGTACATTTATAGGTATAGGTACATGTACATGTATAGATGTAGGTACATGTACAAGTGATTAGAATGCATACTATCATCTCATGGCAAATGGTTTGGTGAGATTTAGAGATAGGATATATGTGTCGAATTGTAGTGAGCTCAAGAAGCTTATCTTGAGGGAATTTCATGCCAGCCATAATCGGGTAATCCAAGATATCAGAGGGTGTTGACGACAGTAAAGAAGTTTTACTATTGGCCAAATCTGAAGAAGAAAGTGGTAGAGTTCATGACTAGATGCTTAGATTGTTAATAACTCAAGGTGAAATGTAAGCATCCAGATGGTTTAGTATAATCTATAGTGATTCCAGAATGGAAATGGGAGGTTGTTTCGATGGATTTTATCACAGTTCTTCGTAGTACAGTAAAGAAAAATGATTCTATTATGGCCATGGTTGGCAGGTTGAGAAAGGTATCTCACTTCATTCTAGTAAAGATTACATATTCAGCCAGTGAGGTAGCACAGGTGTTCACAAGAGAGACAGTGAGACTGCATGATGTTCCAAAGAAGATTGTGTCAAACAGGGATGCAAAGTTGACTTCGAAATTTTGGAAGGAACTAGTTGTAGGTTTGGGTTTAGAGTTGGCCTTCAACAAAACTTATCATTTGCATACATATGGACAGATAGAGAGGGTCAACAGGATCTTGTAGGATATTTTAAGGATGTACATGATGCACAATCAGAAGAAATGGGAGGAGGATCTTCCATTGGTTGAGTTTGCATACAACACTGGTTATCAGGAGTCATTAAGGATGAGTCCTTTCAACGCAGAGAAAATTTTAGGGGCTAATATTCGTAGGCGGGCTAATTTTCCATGTTTCTTCCAAAAAAACTATTCGCCAATTTCCATTTTTTCTAGAATGATTCACCCAAATTTTATAGTACACCATTATTTTACATTAAAATTCGCCAAAATATTATATCAGCTAACATAAAATCATTGAAAATCTAAATATTTGTACAAAAATATCACCAAAAGTTTTATAATTTGCATATTAGGGACTAGTAAGATTTTCCAAGATTTCTAAACTTTAACCTAAAATTCCATCCTTAAAATTTTCTCTTCTTTCGAGGCATTGTATGGGAAAAGTTGTAAATTTTCTCTGGTTTCGAGGCATTGTATGGGCAGACATGGAGCAGGAAATTCAAGTTATAAAGAAGAATCTAAAGGCAGCACAAGATAAACATAAGAGTTGTGTAGATCAGCACAAGGTATTCAAGGAATTTCAGGTTGGCGAACATTGTGTTTGCACATCAAGCCCAAGAAAATCGCTTTTGAGGATTGGTTCATGTGCCAAGATGGCACCATGGTATTGCAGGCCTTTTGAGATCCTCGAGAGGATTAGAATGGTGGCATATCGACTTGCTCTACCTCCAATACTGAAAGTGCATTATTTTTTTCATATTTCATTTCTTGAGAAGTATATAAAGGATATTGATCATGTTATTGATTGGTCTGTATTGCAAGTGGAGAAAGAAGGAGAGTTATAGCTGCAACCTCAGTGCATATTGTAGCGGAAACATCTCATGCTTAAGAACATAGCCATACAGAAAGTTAAATTGCAGTGGAAGCACTTTAGCCCTAAAGAAGATACATGGGAGATGGTGGATAAAATGTGGGCCATGTATCCTTCATTGTTTATTGGTTGAGGCAAAGCAGTTTTGGTTTGATGCTGGTATATGTTTGGCATATGTTTATGTTGGTATATGTTTGGCATATGTTTTGGTATATGTAACATCCTTGGTGAAAATTTGTTGTAATAAAAGTTAATAAAGGAAAAATAAGGCCACACTTAAGGGACATTTATTCCAAGCTGAATGTTGGGCAAAGATATCCTAGTGGGAATCACTGGATGTGCGTTTTGGCTAAGGAAAATTGGCAAAGGATAAGGAAAATGAATTAAAAGGAAAAAAGGGATTTTTGGCACATTTAACTATGAAAATAAAGGAAATTAGGACAAAAGTAATGTGAAAGGTGACAAGTTGCATGTGAGGATGAAATTGAAGGAAGATAATGGAAAATGAATAAATAGAGGCCTCACTAATAAAAAGGATTCTAAGGATCAATTGGAAAGCTTTGGCTAACCTTTTCTTAGTTCAAGTTTGGAGCTCTCTCATTATTTTCTCTCTCTCTCTCTCACTCTTGGCCACTTAGCGTTTTCTTAGAGTACTCTAGCTTTAAATCAAGGAAGGAAAGAAAGGAAAGGAAAGGCAAGGAAGGATAAAGGGAGAAAAGTAAGATCAAGCAGCTTTTGTAGGAATACTTGTAGATAACCTTTTTCATGTGTGATTTCTTGGCTTGTTTGGACATGCATGGCTTTTCATGTTGGTGTATGGTTCTCTTGTTGTTGATGGCATGGTTTTGCTGGGTTATGATAGTGGTTTTTAGCATCGCCTTTCCGTTTTCTAAATGTCATGGTTTGCTGGATGGATTTTAGAATCCAAGGCGGATGTGGTCTCAAGGTTCATTCCCAAAGGTCTAGGAATCCCTTGACTGATTTTGGTGGGATACATGGTAAAACTTAAGGGATAAGTATCGGTTCAGGGCCTAGTGATATTGGTTGGGATTGGGGTAAAGCCTAAGAGACTCGTTGTGTCTTAGGGCCTAGTGATCTGGGATTGGATTGCGGTAAATCCTGAGGTGTTGTACACTTCCCTAGGGTTTACTATGTATCCTCGCATTACCGATCAAGGGATTCCTAGGCCTGAAATCCTCATCTATACCACCAGTATTTACCATGTATCCCATCATTACTAGTCAAGGGATTCCTATGCCTAAACAATATAAAATACAGGTTGTACCTCAATGCAACCATATACCAGTCAAGGGATCACTAGGCCTAAACAAGACTGGATTCATCTAGATCCCTCCTCATAAACCATGAGAATTTTCCCATCTCCACCCTCAGACTTTACCATTTATCTTGCCATTACCAGTCAAGGGATTCCTAGGATTTTGGGAATTTTTCGTGAGACCACCCAACTCAGTGTCAAAACCATCTGACAATCTAGCTCAACCAAGTAAAAGAACCCCATCACACCATGGCTATCCAGAAATGGAAAGGCAAGGTTGAAAAACATTATCAAACCTGAAAAAACCCATGCCAATGACAACAAGGGAGGGAATAACACACATGCATATACCATATGCCAAAAATAGCAAAAAGAGCATAAATACAACTTGCTACATGCAATTAATCCCACTATAGCCACTTGATCCAAATCTTTATTTCTTGATCTTTTTTCGTTTGTCTTCGCTTCCTTTCCACTCCTTTTCATTCCTTTCTTCGACGCTAGAGTGCTCCAAGAATTCTCTAAGTGTGTAAGAGTATGAGAGAGAGAGCATCGACATAGAGCTTCGAAACCAAATTCACAAAAGTCATGAACTCGTCCTCATAAGCCTTTTTATCAATTACGCCTCTATTTTCTTCATTTTCCTTTGTTTTCCTCCTCACGTGTAGCATGTGACCTTTCACCTTACTTTTCTCCTATTTTCCTTTATTTCCATAAATAATATGCTAATTAATGTCTCTTTTCCTTTACAATGCATCTGTCTTTTCCTTTGCTCATTTCCCCTTAGACATAGTAACCCAAATGAACACCCACAGTAGGAAGTTTTTCCCAACATTCAGCTTCGCATACGTTTCCCATTACCTTGGTCTTATTTTGGCTTTATTAACTTTATTACATGGTTTTTTAACCCGGGGCTGTTACGGACCCCTCCCCCTTATGGGAACACCATCATCGATGTTCAATGATATCTACAACTAGAAATATTGCTAAAAACCAAACATATTACCTATGGAGCTTTATAACTTAGCTCGATGCAGTACTTACAATGAACAACATGTTGAAAGTAAATCAACATAACCATCAGGATAAGCATAAAACATGATGAACATACCACTTATTGGAGTTGTATAACATAACTCATTGCAACATTTATATCCATATACATATAAAAATATACCAAAAATGTTTTTCCTCAATCGACAAACAAGGAAGGATACATAGCCCACATTTTATCAGCCATCTCCCATGTAGATTCATCGGTCCCAAAGTGCTTCCACTGTACTTTAACCTGCTCGATTGCTCGATTCCATAGCATGAGCACATTTCTCTACAAATTCATTGAGGTTTCGACTGGAATTATCCTTTTGGCTCCACCTATAATACAGACCAATCAATCACATGATCAATATCTTTTACATATATTTTAAGCAATGAAACTTGCAAAACATCATGGACATTCGCTTTGGGATGCAGTGCAAGTTAATAGGACATTGGTCCAATCTTCTCAAGGATCTTGAAATGCCAGTAATACTGAGGTGCTAGCTTCGCACATGACCCAATCCTCAAGGAAATATTCTTCGACTCAATGCACAAGTACACATGTTCCCCAACCTAAAATTCCTTAAACATATTGTGTTGATCTACATAACTCTTATGTTTTTCTTGTGTTGCCTTTAAATTCCTCTTGATAATTTACATTTCTTATTCCATGTCTACTAGCATGTCTGGTCCTATCAAAACCTATTCACTAGAACACTCTAACCAATAGGAGTAGTATTAATCTAGGAGGATATTGGTAGCCACCCGCCATGTCCACTTGGCCCCACCATTGTTTCTTTCAGCTTTTCAGTTTCCTTAATTGCAGCACAATTTACTATTTTTAGTAGTTTTTTGGGTCCTGAACTTCTCGAGCCATTTTGAGGCCCTAAACGACGTTTTTTGGGAAAATTGGGAGCAACATCATTCCATGTACACATGATACTCTTCCCAACATTGTAGTTCTCAAATAGATCTTTCTGACAATATATTGTGTGCTTCAAACGAATATCGTATGCCAAAGTTACGACCCCGAGAATTTGATGTACCAATTTACCCAAATGGGGCCCACAGTTTGGCATTTCATCTTCTAGGGTTATGTTTTTGGATGTTTAGGGTTCTCCATTGTTTGTCAACAATAAATATGCCTTCAAGCCTCATTGTAACACAGTTGAGAGGCATGTAGCCACCACATCTCTTCTCAAAGATAAGCTACCATCACCCTAGCTAGTTTATTTCCATTTCTGTTTCTAAGCATATTTCAGTATTTTACAATAATGAAATGAAGTATTATTTCTATTGCACCTCTATATGTATGGTTATATCTATAATTTGTTGCATTCCTATTTAAATTTCGATCAATGGTATCAGAGCGGTTTACTCTTTCTCTGTCTTTCCTTGCATGTCCCCAACAAGGTCAGGATATAAGGAGTTAGGGCTTGAACTGGTCGAACCTTTGCAAGACCAGCCTCGCAAATCCTGACAACCTCCCATGGCAGATGAAAATAAAGATGAGGGGCAGGAGACCCTATCAAAATCTTGCTTGAAGAGGCCCTCAAGCAATAAAGGTACACGATGATGAACAACTTTTCCAAGATCCTTTAGCAACTACCCAGGGGCGACAGGTCTACTTCTAGCAGCTACTTTGGAAGCGCCATACCCTTTAAGGTACAAGTTAACTTTGAAATTCTCATATTTGAGGGTTGGATAGATGTTGGGTTGTGTTATATTCTTTCCACATAGTTAACAGGGGGTTTGAGGGGTACTCGTAACCCCACTTTATGGGGTCTGGGGCAGCGCCCCAGAAAATTTTGGTTTTGGACCCTATGTTAGGTTGGGCAGACCCACCTATGGTTTTGTGCATGATTTTCGCAAATGTTTTTTGGACGCGATGGTTTTCAGTCCATGTTTTTGGATGCGATGGTTTTCAGTCCATGGTATTGGATGCTTCAGCATGTATAAATATGTATTGTAACATTGAAAGGAACATAATGAAAAATCAAGCTGGTAGTCCTGGTTTTGGGATCCAGTGGGAAATCTCTGTGTATATGTGTTTTATGTGTTATGCTCTCACATTTTAATTTTTTCCTGTGATTTAGAATTCGTATGTAGGTAATTTCTATACAGGGTTAAAAACTACATTTGGTATCAGAGCTGTTTTGGCTTCAAGGGGATGCATTTGTTGCTGAGGGGTATTTCTCGGGCCTGTGGTAGACCCTGTTCAGTGGGAGATCTACGAGATCGATTCTGGTGGTGAAAGAAGATGGCGAGCAGCAGAAAGATAGAGATTGATAAGTTTAATGGTCAGAGTTTTGAGTTGTGGAAACTCAAGATCGAGGATCTGTTGGTGGATAAAGATCAGTGGGTAGCGGTAGATCCGGGTACTAAACCAACGAGAGTGACCGATGAAGAATGGAAGAAGTTGGATCAGAAGAAAAAGAGCACAATACGATTGTGTGTCTCAGATTCAGTATTGCTGAATGTATTAGGGGAAGCTACGACGAAGGCTCTGTGGGACAAGTTAGGGACTTTGTACTAGTCTAAGTCTCTAGTGAATAAACTATTCCTGCGGAAAAAGTTGTATAACTTGAGGATGAAAGATGGGACTCGGTGACAGAGCATATGAATGCATTTAATACTATGGTAAGTCAGTTATCATTTGTTGATATTAAAATTTCAGATGAAGATAAGTGCATCAGTTTGTTGTGTTCTCTACCAGATTCGTGGGATAGTCTGGTTATTGCAATAGGTAGCAATGCAACTGCTTTGCAATTTGATGAAATAGTCTCAACCTTGATGACAGAGGAGATGAGACGGAAAAATATGGACAACCAGAATGGTGATGCCTTGTCTGTACGAGGACGGTCCCAGAACAGAAACAAAAATAAGTCATCGAGTGGGAGATCTAAATCTAGAGGGAGATCTAAATCTCCAGGAAAACCTACAAAGGTGGTGTGCTGGAAATGCGGAAAGGAAGGGCACTTCAGAAGGGAGTGTAAATCTAAAGCTTCTGATAAAGGAAAAGGATCTGATGATGCTCCTTCTGCAGAGGCGAAAACCACCTCAGATGAAGGTGGGGATGTGTACTTGGCTTCTTCAAGTACACATGTAGATCATGAAGCATGGTTAATTGACTCAGGTGCATCCTTTCACTTCACTCCCCATAGAGAGTGGTCTGCGAGTATGAGAAATACGATGGTGGTGATGTCTTCTTAGGAGATGATAGCAAGGCTAGAATCATTGGTCGCGGAAAAGTAAAGTTGAAGTTGCAAGGTGGAAGGTTAGAACCCTTCCGGGTGTTCTGCATATTCCTGCATTGGCCAGAAATCTGATTTCTGTAAGCAAGTTGGATGATGCAGGTGTAAAGACAGTGTTCGATAAGGATACCTACAAGATGGTTCGAGGAGCAATGGTATGGATGCGGGGAGTTCGGATTGGAACTCTGTACAAGCTGCAAGGTAGCACTGTTGTTGACGGGTGCAATAGTTCTATGGTTCCTGAAAATGGAGCAGAAAATCGAGTGGTCTCTGGAGAGAAGACCATGTTGTGGCATCAAAGGCTTGGACATATTGGAGAGAAAAGCCTTCGAATACTTCATGGTAAAGGTATGGTAGAAGGTATGAGTAATAGCTCTCTGGATTTTGATTTCCCTATGAAAATTGTGATAATATGGGAGCATAATCGGGATGAGTTTCCTTCCCCCTCTGGTGGTAAGAAGGAACGAAACAAATATTAGAGCTTGTTGCACATGCAGTGATGTGTTATGGACCTGTGAACGTTCCCCTCAACTGGGTAAGTCTGTGTCCTAGGTATATCATTTATAGAATGACTTCTCAAGGAATACATAGGAGATTATATTTCCTTAAGAAAGAAATCTGAAGTCTTTGAAAGGTTTAAAGAATTTTAACCAGGCTCTGGTGGAAAATCAGACAGAGAAGAAGATAAAAGGTGTTGAGGCCAATATGTGGGAAAGGCAATTCTTGCAACAAGGAATTTGAGGAATTCTGTAAGAAGTGTGGTATACAGACAGAAGATACTCCAATATCACCGTCAAAAAAACATGGAGTGCAGAAAGAATGAAAAGACGTTTGATAGGGGAAAGGGCAAGAAGCATGCTCAGCTGGTGCCAGGGGGTTAGGAACCAGGAATTCTGGCAGAGGCGGTTGGAATATTGCAAATGTTGACACTTCGGTCAACAAGTCAACCTTCATCAAGTCGTGTTGGAGGATAAGACTTCACAAGAAGTATGGACTGGTAAGAAACCTCTCTTTCACATCTGAGGGTATTTGGATGTGATGCATATGTACATGTTCCAAAGGAGAAACGAACCAAGTTGGATAGTAAATCTGAAAAGTGCATCTTTATTGGGTATAAGGATGGTTTAAAAGGGTTATAAGCTTTG